>JAOBAT010096746.1:0-39842 GCA_026413305.1 Hydrozoanthus tunicans | reverse complement strand
GTTAGCCCCCAGCAGAAATGGTACTCGTTTACACAGCTGAGTCGACTGGAACAAAGTCGGGTAAAGTGTCTTGTTCAAGGACACAACACAGTGGTCTGACCGGGCCTCGAACGGAATACTTACGAGTCAAACATGCTAACCACTAGGCCACTGCGCCGCCGACAACACGACAATAGCGGCAGCTTTTGTCAGCGATTTTAATAGCAATTTTTTACTGCATCCCTGGGACCAAGCGTCTGTATCGCATGTCTGTATGTGCAATTTTTCGCACAGTTCTTCATGATCAAATTACCTACTAACAAACTGTTCATTGTTTGTCGTGTAATATAGGTGCGATAGGGGGAGAGTTCCGTGACCAAACGAAATACATGTAATTAAAAATGTCAATTTTGTAGTTTGTCTTAGATTAAATAATTTTGATAGTTCAGGACGGCCATTGATTGTTGGTCGCTTCATACCTTTTTAACGGTGGCTTACGAGTTGAAACTCAAGCTGAGACAGTACTAGAAAACAGCAAACCAAAACAAATAAGCACGTTTCAAAAATATTTATTCCCATTAGGACTTGATCATTTTTCTTTCATTCTTGTACCATAGTAAGTCAGCCCAACTAAGTTTGAGGTCGTTTGCATTTTTAAACAAGGTACGCTTCCCTCATCATTGGCGTAGTCTTTCATCAATTCCTAAAATTTCAGAAGACATTATGTTAGTACTATTCGAGTATGAACTGCAGTCTCTTTCTTCGCCGCCGGAGATCGAAAGTTAAAGCACGTTCATTAAATGAGGTCTGGGAAGAGGACGTGCGATTCGGTTAACCTTAACACAAAAACATTGCAATACCGAACGTTTTTTAAGAAATCTTAATTTTTCTGTTTGTATTGAACCATTTTTACGTTCCTTTCTTTGAAAAGAAAATTCGGCTTCTTGTTTTTTTGTTTTGTTTTTTAGCGCGGAAAACTCGCAGGCCACAGCGTTGCGCGCCATCTTGAGTTTCGCGGTCGAGCGACATTGGCGAAATCCAAGATGGCGCGGCAACACCGTCTCTTGTGAGTTTTCCGCGCCAAATACAAAACAAAAAAAAAAACACCCAACCGCTGCAAGCAAACTAAACTAGATCGGAGTTAAAGACAAGTACAAAATTTAGCTCCTTCGACTTTGTTTGTACTTTTAAGAGACGCCATAGGCAATCTGGCACTCTTCATATTGTTTAGAAAGTGCGTGTGAGTCAACAGTTGAGTCATATTAAATCAGTCCCAATTTTGTTGATAGCATGCTGCCTTAGATCTTTTTTTTGACTGTAGTTCATGTTGTGCATCGCCAATAACCCTGCAGAGGGTATACACCTCTTACTTGATTCAATATTCCAAAACATGCAACAGCATTGCGAGTTGTGCACGAACATAATGGTCCAAAACTATGAATCAAGCCCTGTTTATCATAAAAAGCAGGGTATTCAACACGCGACGGTAAAGGCAAAGCAGTCGGGTTTCATCTTTTTATTTGAACCAGCCCATCAACACCTTAGCAAAATATACGTGAATAGTGGGATTGACCAACCAGCAAGGCGTACTGGTGACGATGAAAAGCAAATTCACCTGATCTGTTAAAGAGTGAAGTAATGATCCTGGGTGGGAGAACTTAGTGTTTAATTTAAAGCTAAAAATAATGTGTAAAAGGAAGTAAAGAGCTTATATTTGATAGGATTTGCCAGTCAGGGTCTCACTGGATCAAATAGGAGTATTTTCTCCATTGAATGTTCTAAATATACGTGTGAAAGGGTATAGATGGGTCCACAGTTTTCTGTTGTCAGTTATCTCTGTAGTAAGTTCTCTTTCACTCAATCTAAGCCGTTAACATTTTTTCAATATTCGTTATTAGCATTCAGCTAAAAGAATTCTCCGGCAAAACTCAGTAATTAGTTAAAATTAAAGGAAATTCTCAAACACTTGTCAACCCAAATTTAGTTGTGTAAAAAGCAAAGATAAAATCTGGAAATTTAATTTTTCAAACAATTTAACAATTTCTTTTGCGCAAGTTATTTTTGTAGCCGAGTTTTTTTTTTATTGAATTAACAAAAGTTAACATTTCCTTTGTTGCACTTAGCCGAAGTTGACGAGCTGAGCGGAGAAACTGGCTTAAATTGAAGTAAAGTATATAACCCATACCTCTTTAATAAGGCAAGTACATAGGATATCTTTCTCCATTCGAGACTCGACTCTTTTTTCCTTGTCTAGATCTGCCACCAGAGGCAATGTTTTCTCCAATTCTTTTATCAGACGGCATTGCTGGACTCGGGTTAGCCGGGGTCTTTTTCAGTTTGTGGCGTCTTTGTGTGAGAGCAAAGAACATGCCTTCACTCTGTTCTACAAGAAATCCAATAAGAATCAACTGTAAAGCAAGTGCAAAAGTCAAACTTATTTTGACCATGATCTACAATAGTTCAGTTAATACTCGCTTCTGCAGAGCTACACTAGGGAAATCCTCTCAATGATACAGACGATTGGATATCGAAGCTTTTTAACGGTTCCGGAGTTCTATTTTCGTATCATCCTCTGTCCGGTTTTCGCTAGCGCGTGCAGTCTTCTCTCCCCCACATTATCCGCCGAAAAAAGCAAAAAAGACGGATTTCTAGTATGTTCTGCAGATGGATTTTTGTTTAATTACTAGCTTTTGAAAACGAGACAAAAGAAAGGAAACTTAATTTTTGTAGAAAAGGTAAACACGGCTATTAGTGTCGAATTGTGTGAGACTTTTTCTGACCTTCCCCGCTAATACCACGTGTATGGCATATTAGTACAAAGGTGACCCAACTGACTTTGAACCGTGGGTATTTTTCCATGTTTTAAATTAATGTTTAATCGCTTTACCTCAATAACTTGCCTAACGAAACCCAAAAGAGGTTTAACTGCCTGGTTGACGAAACGTTTTAAAACACTTATCGGTGAGTGTAATAACTAAAACTATGTATACGAAGTATAGTAAGGGTCGCTTGATGTAAAATAAAAATGCTTCAATTTTCACCGGTCGGTAAACAATATTCAAACTTAGCTGTTTTTAAACAAATTAAATTTGTGAAAAGACAATAAACAATTTAGCACAAAGCTATTTTACTTTGTTTCACCTTCATTAAAGCAGCAAGCTGTTTATGTCAAAAACTGCACACAAATTAGGTTGGAGGTTTTCCTTCATTAGCTGAGGCAATTTAGTTGGAACCAATTTTCCAGTGAACTTGAGCACGTCTGCAAAGTTAAAAGGATGAAAACACTCACAGAATATTTATAAACAGGAGTATTTACTCAGCATTTCTATTCAAAAACTGAAGGTGTTTATTAGAAATTTGTTGTGCAGTTGTTATCCGAATCGCTTACGCAGAAAAAATAAGTTAAAGGGAAGTCCAAACCATTCTAACTCTCTAAACTGAAGAATATTATTCTATAACGACGAGATATTGGTGTAAGATGATCTTTCTGGCTGTCTCTCTTGTACGATAAACTATATAGCTACATATAGACATATATACTTTTTGAAACAGTATAGAATATATTTTTGCGTTGTGTACTATCTGACGATCGGTAAAACTGAAAAACGACAAGAAGAAACCAACATAACTAAAATTCAAAAATGTTTATAAAGTTTCAATAAGCATGGGTAATCCTGAAATTGATTGAACTTTTAGCATATTTCGTGGCTTTTTTATAACAAAGGAAACCGGAAGATCCGGATGGAGCGCCCGCCATTGATACTACAAACACAACACAAAGTCACGCAGACTTTTTCATATAACGCAATTTTTTTTGTGAGGAACCAAACAATTTTGCCAGTTTCAAATTAAGTGTTCCCAAACTAATTGTTTTGTTCTAGAGGGTGTGATGTTTGTGTCTATAGTTAAAATAGTCAGCATGCACGGCCGAGTTATTTTTGATTTATATTGCCTTTTGCCTGGGTGTTTTTTATAATTAGTTGACTCAACTACCTTGGTATATAAACGTTTAATTATTTTCTTCGATTTGGAGGCGAATACTATCAACTTGTCGTTTTTGATTATGAGTCCATGTTATGAGTTTTGCTTCATTAGAAATTTTGGATTCAGGGATAATTTCAGCCTCGTTGTGTGTGAAAACAGGGGATGAGCGCAGTGTGTGCTTTATCTTTTCGGTCACATGTAGGTTTGTATATTTCTTTATGAATTTCATATTTATAAAAAAGAAGTGTTCATATAATTATATCAGCTAGAGGCTTGAGAGTTTCAGCAAATTAGTTGCAACGATTTATTTTGTTTTGTTTTTGCCTCGGTCTTACTTTCTAGTTTTTCTCTATTTTGTAAATTTATGTAAAAAGCACTCGTAAATAATTCGTGAGATCAAAATGCATATATTCGATCAATGTAGCTCCCGTGCTGTTTTAAGTTTATGAAAGCTGTGATTACCCGATCAAATGAAAAGAATTCGAAGCCAGGCACTTTCTTACAAATGCTGATAAAATTTTAAAGCAAAGATGAGAGCCATGAAACACACGAGATAGGCAGAGAAATTCAGATGATAGGGTAGGTTCTGAAAACGAACCACGACTTCTTTGCAACAGAAGAAAGATGTCTGCTACGAATGCATGACTGAAGAAAGAAAGTCAAAAGAAAGGCAATTAAAAAATGGACGTACGCAGAGATTACAGACTGACAACGATAGCGCCCATAACAGAAAGACCAAACTACAAGAGCTGGTGGGATTAAAAAAGATAATCTTTAAAAAGTTTTACGGTTTTCACAAGTTGAAATTCTAACCCTTCGCAGATGTTAGAGAAGTTAAAAGCAACGGTAATCGAACCCAGGCCTCCCGCACGACAGGCTAGCGCCTTACCAGGCGGCGGAAAGTTGCTATTTGAGTACATAATACAGACCACTTGCAAACATTGAGCTTTTCTCTTAATTTTATTTTGTTTTTGCTGTATTTCAAGCCGATGACTCATCACACTGTGTTTGGATTTTGATTTCGAACGTGTTAGTTAGACCAACCAATGTTATGACCTCGATATATAGACCCAAATAATAAATCGTGATAAACCATAAAATATTCATATGTAGCATTTTATTTCATTACAACCACCAACTAAAATATAGCTTTAACAAAAATAAGATATCTGTGTTCTGGTGCTCATCCCGTATGGTCGATTTTGTGAACTCGTGGAAGGCTAGGCCTAGACGCCATACTGATGTGTTCTAATGAGAGCCGTACAGCTAGAGTGATTGACGCTGTCGATCGTGTACCAAGAAACCATTTGGTTATTAGCTCCGCCGATGTGCCTGAAGAAAAAAGAACGATTGGAGGTTGGACATCGCTATACTTGCATTGATAGAATGGATCGCACGGGATATAATCGGTTGACTAGACTGCGTCTTCGCTCGGTCAATTTAAAGTTCCTATCAAGCTTTTTTTAGTTCCAGATGAAAAGAAGAACACTTTGATAAAAAGTAATTTTTGAAAATAAAACCTTTTCTCACCGTTCCTGTTTCATTTTTTAGACTTGAAGCGTGCAATGATGACGTAGCAGGAGGCATAAAGCAGAGACAATCTTTTTTATCTCAAAAAATTCAATTCTGGCTACAATACTATTGAATAATCACATTGTTATAACTTTAATCAATGAATTGTTCCCTTGAAATTGTTCGAAATAATAATTTTATGACATTTTTTAACAGAAATGAAATTTTTAAACAAAAACCACACAACTCACTGCTGCTACGTCACTGGTTACCATTCCCCGGCCTGCTCGGTCAAAATTTACATTCCAATCTTTTTTTAATTAAAAAGCATACTTAGTTGTGGAAATTTTCTTTGGTTGTTCGAATTTTGAGTTCGCAGATGACAACAGTTTTAATCCAAAAAGTAAAAACGTTAAGCTTGATTGGGACTTTAAAAATAAGCGGCTACGTGTAGCTATAGACTTTCGGTTGACCTGACCCGACCTTGTTGTCAGCAACTGCCTGACGTATTAGTGACTGAAGTATACGAAATATAATTAAGGTGGAACAAAAACATTTCTCGAGTTAATTGATGTGCTTCATGTCGCCCTAAATTATAATTAAAGCGCGAATAAAACATGAAAGTATGTTACTCAAAATTAATATCCACCAAATGTTGTTTTCAAACCAATATAGCAAAACTTAAACAGCTGCTTTTGGACATTCCATCCAGGAAATTAAAATGTATATGTTATATATGTATTGTTGACTTTATAGTATTTTAAAAATAATCCATCTTCAGTTTCTATTTTAAAAGTCTCGGTTATGTACATTTTAACACGTCCGTTTTTATCGGGGAGTCCGCTAAGAGTATGTATACATTTTATTCACATTTTGATAAGATTTTCTAACCTGATATAAAATCTCTCGATAAAAGTGGCGCTGTTTCTTTAAGCTTTGTTTGAAGAACTTTTAATTTGTAAGAAGCCTTTTATTATGAGCCAAATGGTTTGATAATAGAATACAACAATATATGTAGAGCTAGGAAAAGAGTGGCGAAAAAGTTTCAACATGCCGACTGCCGTTGCTAAATCTTTTTAATGAATGTATGAGCTAAGTTTTTCCGAATAGAGGGCCTATGGGGATAAATACTGGAGATACAGTAAACACCCGCAGAAAAATTCTTGTTCTTATTTATGGGGTATTTTCTTAAAATTGATTCCAAGAATTGAGTTCAAGAAGCAAATAGGTAACGTTTATTTTGTTAAAATGATTGTATTTAGCAAAGTCCAAAACCAATGTACCCTGAAAACTCCTATAACTGCAGTGGAACAATTTGTGCTAACATGATGGCTTTTGAAGACGTCGACTTCAAAATAACGAGTATCTAACTCAGTAACTAATGCCATCCAGCTTTTTATGTATAAGAACAATTTTCGTTTTTCGGACTGAATGTGTTCTTACATGTCTATGGTACTTTTAAACCAAATTTCAGTCTGAGTGTTCCTAATCCATCTGTCCCTTTATGCGGGTGCATTTAATTTACTGCAAAATTTATCTTTGAGCACACAGTATGAGTATACTGGGCATTGGTGTCATTAAACAACTGATCAATTCAAGGATCGCAAACAACACCATGCTTCCCTCGAGTAGTCGAAAACATTTGAACATTTTAAGATTTCTTTTGAAGCCAAGTTAAATATCGTTTTCGTATTGAAAAAAGGTTTACCGTTAATTTGTTTATGAAAGCTTAATTGGCTGTTACAAAGGGGAAAAAGTAGATTGCTTACTAAATACTGCATGTGAGTTCATATAAAACGCTAAGGCAGAAAAGGTGTTTAGAAACGGCCACTGAACTTTGAGGGAAAAAGTTCCAAAATCTGAGAAAATTAGTAAAAAATAGACTGATAACCAAAAGCATTGCTCTTACCTTAGGGTCTGCTTTTTGTTGCAGAACCCGTTGTCTTAATATATCTTAGTTCTTACTGTGCTGAAAATAGCTGCGAGTTTGACGCATTTTGCATTCTACAAACGCAAGCGGTCGCATTCAAGCAAATGTAAACTTTGCGATGAAATCAGCACTTTTAATGCAGCCAAATTTTGACAGAGCTAAATAAACGACAATTTTTAGCGCAGCAGATTTCTAAATGCCAAATTTGAGAGCAGTGCTAAAGAGCCTAAGGTGCTGAAATAATGTCTTTTTAAAAGTGTTGGTAGAGTGCAGGCTGATTTACCTTTCTGGGAAGAGCAAGAAATGGTCTCTCGTTAAAGGAACGTCTTCGCTGCTCTTCTTGCTCGCCTTCATATCGCGACAGGGTTGCATCATCAAGATTTGCAGCATCGTCTTCACTACCAGAATCGATCGCGTTTCCATCCTCTCCGCTGCTTCCTTGTTTAAGCTTCCCCCGGAATGAAGGCACAGCAAAAGAATGGCTCTCACTTACGAAAAGACCAACTAGGATAAAATTCACGAGAAGTGCAAAGACTAAACTGTTCTTCTCCATTACGGTCAGTGCCGGCGGAGAAAACGAAAGACCGTTAGTGTTTGTTCAAGAAGAATTAGGCAGTGTGGCGCGGTCTTGCTAGTTTAATGTCCGGAGATCTTAAGAACCGTATTTATAGCGGTTTTTCGGAAGTGCAATTAACATCCCGCCTACTCCACTAGACTGCCGGATTTAGCTATCGGTAAAATCACAAACTACTTCCTTGACAGCGCATAAATCGTTTGTTATCAATAACAATACCTAGTGAGGAACCATAGATCTTTTTATCCGATTTTGGGATTAGAAAAAAGAAACGCTTCATTCCTTTTTGAAAAAAATTGTTTACTAAATTTTTTGAGTTATTTTTTATGTCTTAATGTCTCATGTTAGTTAGTGAAAAGCAAAGAAAAGAAAAATTCATTTCGTAACCAATTGCAAAAATCGTTTGAATGGAAGATTGATTCCTCGCGAGGCCAATCAAGGACAACCATCCGTCCCTCATTTGTTTGAATAGCGCATAAATTTAATCTTAATTGATTGATTCTTCATAGTTATTCATTGGTTTAATATTGAGAGTTTTTCGAGAAATATGTAGCAATTTCACTGTTTGATGTCTATATCGATCTTGCAGACATGATTCGTCCTCGTATATTAACTAAGCGCTACAACGATGGAACCGTTTTAAAGATGAAAGCTGTTGATAGATGGTATAAATGCACTCATCAAATTTCAAGCAATTTCTTTTTTTATTTGATGAAAACGAATTACGCTTAGACCGGCTAACAGTTAATCTAGGACAACTCTGCTATTTATAAAGGTATAAAAACAACTTTTCTAGCTATGGCAGAGTTGCTTACGAATGAGGCTTCGTGACAGCCTTTATCAAGGAAGCCGATACAAAAACGGCTGCAAATTAAAATTTCATAAGTTACTTTCAACAAGATGCAAAACGTAAAACACTGGTCTTATCCGTCACAACCTTGACTCACGCTTTATTTTTAGCTAATGAGAAATCTAATAAACTGAAATGTCAACACGTTTTGAGTTAAGTTAACAAAAAAGACTTAAATTTGAAATAACCGATTGGTGCCCAAATTAGAAGCATGTGGTAAGCGAGCGAATAGATCTAAAATCGTAACAAAAAAGCATATTTAGCTAGTTTTGAAAGCTGTACCCTTACCAGTTTGTTGATCTTAGATTAATAAGTATTCAATAGAAGCAACATTAATTTTGTTTTTGTTATAGGAAGGCAGGAAACTAAACTATACTAAAGTTTCATTTTAAAATCGCCGGGCGGTAGTTTTAGCAGTTATGTCAGAAAGCAGCTATTTTTGTCGTCGTTACAGCGCTAGTCTACGGTGCCCGTATTTTGATAAACTGACCATATCGCATTGAACAAAAGTCTGATTTTTATCTAAAAGAAATGCAAACTTGTTCTGTGTGAAGAAATAAACGGGCAAATTCTTCAAACAACGCCATTGTTTGTTGGTGTGAACACGGATGGGTGGATTGTTCTCGGCCATCACGGTATCCAATAATTTTTAATTAAAAACAGTATCAATAACGCGAATCTCTTTCTTTCGCAACTGCCGTAACTTTTTACAATACCCAGGAAGGTAGCAGAGCAAAATAAGATATCTCCAATAAAGCGGAAACTTATTTCTGATTTAACACAAAAGTGTTGTACAATGATGTGGCTTTCATGGTTGTGTTGATAACTTTGTGTTTGGCCCCCCAAAAAATACAAAAGTGGTTGTCGCTTGGTTCCAATGAATTAGATTGTTCTTTTAAATACAAATAATTTAGTTTCGCTAAAACTTTTCTCAGAGCCAATCAGCAAGTTTTATGTCCGAGAAAGCGGCCAACCATTTTTTTAGTTTACTTTTTATAGATTTTTATTAGAAAAGTTGTTCTCGCTATGTGTATATGTAACCATATTGTTTTATGCATTAGTAATTTGATGTTGCTAAAACTGTTCTTAGAGCCAGTCGACAGTTTCTACGTCTGAAATAGCAGTCGAAGTCCCTCCGTTTTTCTACTACGGGTTTAATCATACAACCATTGAAGCAATCAAGAGAAAAGCACCACAACACATCTTAACTCTTTAGTCCTGATCAAGGTGTTCGAAAAAGTATAAAATGCGTCCACGAGTATAGTTGATTATTCAAAATCCAACTTACCTGGGTGGTACAAAACTTAAGTTAAACCTTTTACATTCTGAATGTAACGAGGAATTAAAGGTCGGGACTTGAAAAAAAAAAAAAGAAAACGTGTGAAACTGTAACCATCTTTCTTGTTTGTTGTGTTTTTCATGAATTTGAACAGCTTAACTTACAGTGATAAAACTGCAGGCATTTAGTTTTCATGCATTTTACAAAAATGCTCACAGTATAAGCTTTGCATAAGCACGAAACGTTGAATTATCTCGAATGTTTCTTTAATTTTTGTCAACGTGATTAACTTCCTTAAAGCTTGCACTTCCGGTACCAAACTTGTGTCTGTTTAGCAGCCAATGCAGACTATGTATGGAACGCCAAGCACGACAAAAGTTTAAAACAACATAGTATATAGGTTCTAGATCTTTCACGAATATATGTTGAATTCTCGACAAGACACCTAACCCCTGTATATATACAACATCAGTGTTTTTTAAGCGATTTCTAAAAAAATTAGAAGGTTTCTTCGTTTTTGGGTCTTAGTTATTCGTTTTGTACCCACCCGCTAGATATGGGCTATTTTGTATACCAGTCGCTACGATCGGCGAAATTTGCTATTGCAGTAGCTGGTGACACACTTAAAGAATTTTAACGACTTAAACGAACTTCGCCAATCGCAGCGATCGGTGTGTAAAATCGCCTAGTGTCTCCAAATTTCTGGCATTGTTGTGTTTGAAAACTGCTGGTTCAAAAAGTCTTCAACTACACTATCTTTCGGTAAAAAAGATTTGGTTTTTTACTGACACGCACTGTATTTACAATTAAAAAATCGACTTTGACCTTGGCTATAGGTTTACAATGAATTCTTTCTTATTTCTGGCTAGAAAAAAAAAATATTTCAAACGCTTGTAGAGGTCATACCCACAAATTAATTTTGTTTTCACTGCTTTAATAGTTCTTCAAACAAACCACCCTTGGCTACATGCAACCACCATAAGAAGTTCGAAATTAATTGTATTTAACTATGCTTTTAGCTAATGAAAAAAACTTTCATTAAATCTTTCACAAAGTACAGACAAACTGGAGGTTTGGAAGCTCCAACTCGTCATGACCTGGTTCCAAATTCGAGACCATTAACATACTAGCCTGAGGACATAAATTCGAATCAGCCTTTGTTCAAAAGAAGACGAAAAATGCAAAGCACAGAAAGGCCAAGGGTAATTACCAAGAGAACGATTTTTTTACATTGATATACCATGGCAAATTGTTTTCTTTACACTATAAATCTAAGTAAAACATTGCGTGGTAAAGGGGAGTTTCCGGAAGAATCTTTTTAGAACGCGAGACCGGCTTGACTAACTCAACAAAAATTAACCGCGATAAAAGTATGATATATAAAATCAAGCATTTACCTAGGTCAACGTTATATATCGTATACCATATATGAAGTACCTACCAGTAGCGATGCCTCAACCGCAGCCCTTCGCAACGTGGGCGCAGAGGAAAGTTCTTCGGTGATTTGGCTTAAACTGATTATCGTGTTCTCCAAAGTGAAAGATGGTAGAGGAGATAAATTCTTCAACTCTTACCTGCTACAACTGGGTCGTATATGCAGTATTAACAGTCACTTCGGTCTCTATCGCCTTGTTCGCTTCGCTGGCTCTCCTGGTTTTGCTTCTTCGAATCTACGTCAGACGAACAACGAAAGACACCCTATCATATCTCCGAAGTACTAGTACTAGTAAAGCAAAACCTAGTTTCAAACCAGTAGTTGTTGGGTTTTTCCATCCCTACTGCAATGCTGGAGGAGGCGGCGAGCGAGTGCTATGGACAGGGATTCGTGCTTTGCAAAAGCGCTACGATTTTGTCAAATGTGTAGTTTACACAGGGGACTCGGGAGTGAAAAGTAACGATATTCTGCGTCGAGCAAAAGAAAGGTTTAACATTTCGCTTCCTGAATCAGTTGAGTTCGTTTTCCTGAACAAGAGGCAGTGGGTTGAGGCAAGTTCATTCCCGTACTTCACATTACTAGGCCAGAGTTTTGGTTCTTTGGTTTTAGGATGGGAAGCGCTAACAAGTTTTGTACCAGATGTCTACCTAGACACAATGGGCTATGCCTTTACTTTACCATTGTTCAAATATATCGGAGGGTGCCACGTAGGGTGTTATGTTCACTACCCAACAATCAGTACAGACATGCTTGCAAGGGTAGGTAATCGTACTGCAACATACAACAATGCTGCATTTATAAGCAGAAGCCGTGTTCTCAGCTTTGGTAAACTACTCTATTACCACTTGTTCGCATGGATATATGGAATGGCTGGTAGATGCTCTGATGTGATAATGGTGAACTCCACCTGGACATACAGTCATGTGGTGTCAATTTGGGGAAAGAAGGAACTAACCTCAATTGTGTATCCACCTTGTGATACAAAAGCTTTCCTTAAGATTCCATTAAAAGATGACAACAGAAAACCAGATGTTGAGAGTGTTGTATCGGTTGGCCAGTTCAGACCAGAAAAAGACCACAAGTTACAACTGAGAGCATTTTATGAATTTCTAAGCCGCAGGCCAGCAAGTGAAAAGTGTCGGTTTAAATTGATCCTGGTTGGAAGTGTTCGCAATGATGAAGACACAGAGAGGGTTAAAAGCTTGAAACAACTTGCAGCTGATCTTGGCATCAAGCGCCATGTACATTTTGCCCTTAATGTCTCCTTCTCAGAGCTAAAGACTCATCTTGCACAGGCAACAATTGGTCTGCATACAATGTGGAATGAACATTTTGGAATTGGTGTTGTCGAGTGTCAGGCTGCCGGATGCATCACCCTTGCTCATGATTCTGGTGGCCCCAAAATGGACATTGTTATTGATTGGGATAATAAACCAACTGGGTTTTTAGCAAGTGACGCAAAGAGTTATGCTAGAGTAATGGACACAATTTTCTCACTACAACCTTTGGAAAGAAGAGCAATTTGTGAAAATGCTCGCAACAGTGTGGCTAGATTTTCAGAAGCTGCATTTGAATCTGGGTTTCTACAGTGTACAGAGTCACTGTTTAACAATTAAGCATAAATTAGTAAAGCTTGTGAACAAAAGTTTTGTAGTATTTTCAGAGTTTGTACAGTTATTCAGGGTTCGCACTCAGGGCTCGAAATAACGGCCAGACAGGCGCCGCACACATTGTCCTGTCAAACATGATTTTGCTTGGACATATTTTTGGCAGGACAAATTTGACCCATCTCATGATCAATTAGTTGCAATAGAGACTACATTTTGCAAGTTACAGTACCTGATCTCTAAACCTTTCAGGCCACAACTGACAAATGGAAATTTCGCACTTGTCTCAACCAAAAGTTTGTCTAGGTTGATATTATTTTTGGGGGAGGGGGAATATGATAAGAGTGAATAATTTCTGACATGATTGTCAATGTCACAAAATTAAATATTATCATGATGATATAGATTATAAATAGGTTTGATTAGTAACAAAAATAACTATTAATGTTAAACAACAAAATAATTAGAAATGTAGGATTGCAACTAGTGACAGATTTAGGTGCTGTTTACTGAAAACAAAACCATATCAAAGCTCAAAAGAAGAGAATTTGGCAAAGAAAGTAAACTTTAAACAAATTATTAACAAATGACCATGTGTTCAACATTATTTAAGTGCATGTGAAGTGAAAAATTGTTATATTACTTCAATGAATAAAACTTGCTAAATGAGGAATACCAGTGAAAATTTTTTGTCAAAATCTCTGTGGTTTGGACAAATTTGCATTTTCGTTAAATCTGCTGCCATTTTATAACCTTTAAATAAAATTTGTGCTAAACCAGCAATGATGATCTATCTTCCCCCTCATACATCAGCAGCCCTAAAGGTTATGGATTGGTGGCAGAATTGAACAAAATGCAAGTTTGTCCAAACCATATGTGATGTCGGGATGTTGGGAACTTTAAATTTTGATGTCTCAAGAACAATAAAAGATTTCGACAAAACTTTTTCACCTTTATTCCTCTTTTAGCAAGGTCTATCTACTGAGTAATACAATTTTTCACTTCATGTGCTTTTAATATGCATCTGAATTCCTTATTTGGAAAATATTTTGGCTAGTGTCAGGCCCTGTGCCCATTTGTTTCGATCTAGTTAACTTTTCACTATCACAGACAAAGTGCTGGAGACATTTAAATTTAGGAGGGGTGGTTTTAAGAAAGGATTGGGTAACTAGTGTCAGGACCCTGTGCCTGTAGATATTATTTTGATTTTGTTAAATACCGACCTAAATAAAGCGCGTCGTTAATGCTTGCTTTTCTAGATTTCAATTCGAACGGAGTTTTGTGAGCGCTATCTTGAAAAGTTGAAAATGGATAAAAAACAGTTGTTAGCAACTTTTATACACACTTTGAATTCTTCCATTCTGTGAATTTGTCTGACAAAATAAAAAAAGTAAGAAATTGAAATGCATAATGGCACTTCGGAACTAATTGCTTTTGTACAATGCGTCCGTGCCTCGCGAGGCATCTCAAGTGGTCTTCTTTTCTGCCTCGCGAGGGTCTAGTAAGACTTGCCTTGCACCTCGCGAGGCATGATACCTTTCCCGCGAGCGGCACTGTAGCTAACAAAGTCGTTGTAGCCGGAGAAATTTAAACTTTATAGTGGGGAGACTTTGTGAGAGAAATACTGCTATCTGTATATTAAGTGGTAGATTTAGATTATTACTGTCTGTGCCAGTGTTAAAAGTTTATTGCATGGTGAGAAATTTTATAATCTGTGACACATTAGGTGGAACTATAGTTAGAATGTAAAAATGTAGAAAAAATAATATTAAAATGCATTATTATTTATACTCCTGTTAGATGTTTCCTTTTCTTATTTCTTTTTTCTAACTTTTCTCTGACAAAAGTTGCACAAGTACATGACTGTATAGTTTGTGGGAACATGAACAAGGCTACCATTTCACTTCACCCTAACAGCACTCAGATATTGCAATAACATTTTTATGCCCTTTATTAATTTTTACAGATATCTTTATTACTTTTAGTGACAGTCACATATTCTTTTTTTATTTGTCTTAGCTCTTGTAAGATATAACATTTACTATATTTGATAGTCAATTCTATCAATATTATATTGCTGAATATTCAAAACTAATTGATAACTAATTTGTACAAACTAATTGGGTTAAAGTGCCTATGAAATGATTTCTTAAAAAAATGGTAGGCCTTAAAGTGTATATCATACTTAATCAAAAACCTAGTAAATAGGTGTTTGTAACATAAGGAGTTGTGTCAGTATCTCCATGCAAACAAGCCAGATCAAAAGTTGAAAACGTTCATTAACAAAAGTCTAAAAAAATTTTAAGCAAAGTGCCACACCAAACTTTTCATTCACTCTTTTCTTCCCACTGTCAGCAGTCTTTTGTTATAACCAAGAATGCAAAACACAGAGCTCTTCTTTCATCACAGACAACAGATTTGACCAGAAGTATTTGCCTTAAAAGTGTCCAAATTTTACCATTTAAATTTATATTCACAAAAATTCTTGCTGCAGTATAAAAACTAGAGTTTCATATATTCTAAACTATAAGTTAGAAATGAAGTTTAACACATTCTTCATTTCATAAGCACTTTAAACAACCTTGATCGCCCCAGTTTTTTGATCTTCCTTTGTCCCAATTTTTCACAGATAAAACAAGTTATAACAATGAGGGTTGATCACATAATGTTTTTTCTTTAATTTTATCACTAAGTTCTGGCATGAATAATTGAATTATTTTAATCTAATAAATAAAATGTAATTTAAATTATAGTAAATAATGAATCCATATACAATCAATATATTATAATTTTATAGTAAAACTTTTTGAAAACAAGCATTAACTTAATAACCAAGAAAACTTATTTTTTAACTTTAACCCTTTCAACTCTAAGGCATTTGTCGACATCTAAATTCTCCTTACAGTGAACAAAAGAAAACAAGCTGGTTAGTACTGAGAATATGAAATTTGATCATCTACCAAAAACTCTGGAAGATGAATTAAGAAATTCTCCCAAACTTCTCATGGGAGAATCTACAAACTCATCTTTCGGCACTCTTAGGGGTTAAGGGGTTAATTTTTTCATGTTATGTAATCAATCAAGATGTTTAGGAGCATGTGGATCAACACCACTTTTTACAAGGAGGGGAAATTAGGGCCGGTTACTTTGACAAGAATGAGGATTTGAAAGGGTATCTATAACATAGGAACTAAAGATAAACTCGACAATCTAACTTATTAATGTTTAGTGCCCTTAATTAGGGCTTTTGAGGTTTTATTTCACAATTTGTTGCCGTGAAGAAAATAATGTCCTTTTGACAAAATCTTCACCCAAATGTCCCAACCCTTCCCCCTCAACCTATATGATTGAAAGATAATTGCATTTATCATCTACTTTTTTGTTAGGTTTGCAAATCATGCAACTTCCCAAGCAAACTTCTCTCTGTCTACAAAAAAAAGAAAAAAACCAAAATTAGAAATTGAAAATAATCTGATGCTTACTTATTTAATCTAGTATTATAGAAAAAAATAAAATAATGCAAAAAGATGAAATTTGGCTACTCCTATTAATTCATTACTACTTGAAATAATTTATATGGAAAACAATTGGTTTTTTTTTCTGAGAAACAGTGATAAAAACCTAATGTTATGGTCATATATAATAACAAATTATCCATAACCATGCTGTATTATATCTATGTGAGGACTTCAATATGTATGTTAGTCCAAAGCTTGTGGCTCGTACTTTTATATATATATTATGTATGCATGCATATATGTCTGATCAAAGTTAATCGACTCTGAAACCTGCACAATCTTGTGTTAAGCAACTTGCTCTGTCGCACAACATTATGATCTGTCCAATTTGGACTTTAACTCGCAAACTATGGTTAACTAAATTATATTTAATTCAATTCAATTCAATTTTATTTTATTAAAAAATCCCTAAACAAAAAATTGAATTTCTAATTTTCAAAAAATTTAAATCAGTTTGGTAGTAGGGATTTAATTTAATATTTTATCTGCTTGTTTGGTTTGATCGCTAATTTAAAGTAGCAAGTGTCTTCTTTGTATGTTTTGTGCAAGTGAGAAGTTTTTAATTAAAAGATGTTGATAAACTGCTGGCTGAGGCAGACTTACCACAGGTACTAAGGTACTCAACCACTTTCTTTTGTGAATTTGCTTTAGCCACAAGGAGGGCAGTGTTACCCTTCTTGGACTGTGCTTTGGTGTCAACTCCCTCCTGCACAAGGTACCTGACACAGCCCAGGTGGCCATTTCTTGCCGCAGAGTGAAGTGAAGTATATCCAGTGATATCAGGTTTGTTGATTTCACCTCCATTCTGGGCCAGTAGTTTGACCATATCTAAGTGACCATTGGCTGCAGCTTTGTGGAGAGCAGTGGTACCAGTTTCGTCAAATTCTCCTGCACTCTAGAATATGAACATGTGTAAAAAAATTATATGGTTTTAAAGAAAAACTACAATTTTGCATCTTCTTTAGTGAATAATTTGCTATCCTTAAGTGCATATGAAGTGAAAATTTTTCTTACTTCATCAATGGATAGACATACCTCAGTGCTAAATGAGGAACAGTGGTGAAAAAATTTTGCCAAAATCAATCCTGGTTCTTGAGATATCAACATTTAAAAATTGCATCTGAAGATGTCATGAGTGGTTCCGACAAATTTGCATTTTTCTAAAATCTGCAGCCAATCCATAAAATTTGGGTGGGTTTGAACTAGACTTGGACTGATGATCCATCTGCCTCGGATACATCAATAATCTAACTTTAGCTAAAATACACCTAAGTGTTATGGATTGACAGCAGATCCTGCAAGAAAATGTTGCAAAATTAACTCATTTTTTTTGTCCAAAGTTTTTTCAAATTTTGCTGATAAGTTATTTGATGAAATCTCTACAATTTCTGTAAGCATTCAGAAATCTTTGGTAACTGTTTAAAATTATTAAAGTGATTATAATTTAATTAGTTCTCAGAAAATCCTTGGAGATATCCAAAGTATTTGTAAATCTTCAGAAATTCTTGATGAAAATCTTCCACAATGGTTAGAAAATGTTTTAAAGCATTTTTAAGACTTTTTAAAAATTTTTGGAAAAATTATCTTCTGCAGAAGTATATACCAGCACCAAATCAGCGCCAGATACTATTGTCATGAATTTGGGAAAAAATGCACAGTTGTTAGCCAATCAGCTTGAAAAAATGTTGCCCTCTGTGTTATAATAAAAGATCGAGAGTCATGTAGTGCAAAAATGATGTACAAGTGACTTATCATGAAGTTCTCTATTCTCCCTACACTACCCACTTTATCTCACCAGAATCATGGGAGAATTTAGCATTTCATACCAACTTACTTACATAATTTTTTACAGTCAATGCTCTTAAAATATTTTAACACATTTTCTCACCTGACCAGCTTGGAGAGCAGATAAAGCCTCACGGATGTCTCCAGTGAAAGCTAATTGTAGAATGATGCATTCAAAGAAAAAAACAATACAATTCATTTAATTTCTCAGTAATTAAGAAAATGAAAAATTGTTTATAGTATATAGCCAAGTTTAAATATTAAGAAAAAAATTAAAGAGTCTAAGAACAAAAAAAGAAAAAGATGTTTTATATAATAACTTTGCATGGTTTTAATATAAAACTTAAGTGGTTTTTGTGCAAAAGGGATGAAAGAGACTGTCATTAAAATTTGCACAAGGAAGTTGCAAGATTGCTGGCTAGCTGTTCAAAGTTAAATGCTTTGGAGTCTGTATGACTGAAAAGCTGCCAAATGAATAATGTCTTTACGATTTCTGTTCATTTCATAGTTTGTTCTATTTATACCATAAATATGTCTATATATTATGGATAAAAAGAACATTACATGGGGGTTTAAGCGTTTTTTCTCATATCAAATATCAAAAACAACATTCTACTCACTAGTAAAATATAGTTTTACCACTTGCATAAATATTATTGTTCAAATAACCGATTTTTATTATGCTTTTTATATTTTGTTTTATTATTTTTACATTACCATTTGAAAATAAAATTTGCATGTATGTTCAAATAATCGAGTTTTATTTTAATTTTTTATATTTTGTTTTATTACTTCTACATTAATAGTTATAACCATGCACTCCATATTGAAATTGGAAATGTTGTTTTGATTTTCACTTTTGTCTCAGGACTCTTATTACATTATTATTTATTTCAACAACGAATTAATGCCGAACACAAAATACAGAACCAAAGTTTTTTCTACGTTTTTATGCCACAAATATGATTTTCTTTAGGTCTCACGAAACAAGTGATCGAGGGATTAACATTCAAGCTACGACTAAAAGGCAGTCTTATATTCCCAATTTTTAGTTCGTCGTAGTGGATTAACCACAGCTATCTTCGTTCTAAATTTTTAACAATTACAAGTCAAAAAAATTAAAACAAAATGTCTTTTTCTAGATCTATTGTTCTATTTTAAACTGACCAGCTTCATGAATGCTTGGCATGTTTTTTCCCAACACTGCGTTGTTAGAAACCATTATCTGTCCCTATACACCAGCAAACAAACACGAGAACGATCACACGTAGCGGTGAGCAGCTGTCACCGTTCTCGCAGATGAAAAATTATTATTCAATATCTTGGCGCCATGTTGGATTTATTTGTTACAAGATTATTGGCCAATCAAATTGAGCGTTCCGTAGAGACCGCGAAGGCTTCGGTACCAAATCACCTCGATTTCATGTGCATGATTTTTTTTACAAAATATAAGTTCTAAACTATATTTAACGATAAGAAAGCTTTATCTGTTGCTTTTGCTTTAACCTAAGTTGAGAAGTCTCTAAACAACTAAGATAACTTCCAGTGTTTCTGAGCAATAAATGGGCTTTACCTGTTTTGAATGTGGAGCAAAATGGCATCCAAATCAGGCAGTTTCAAGAAACGACCGAAAGAACCCGAAGAGCTGGTAGAAACCACTCCAAGTTCAGAGTGAGTTATATATAAAATAATTATTTATAGTCTATTGTTTTGTGCTTAGGTGAGTCGAGTGTTGACTGCTTAAATTGAAAGATGTTGACATTGTCTAAGTATCTGTTGTGAGATCTCATTATTAAAACCTCGAGCTCTTGTGCCCCAGCTGGGAGCCCTAATATGGGGGTCGTAGTATTGCCCTCATTTAACCTCTCAGAGGTGCATGTTCTGATAATATGTTTGTTTTAAACTAAAAAGTTCATGTTCTAGAAAAAGGTGATGTCAAAATGTTGAGCACAGAAATTACAAGACATTAAACTATAATGTCAAAAAGACGGTATTCGAAGATTGGCACGAGTAAAGGTTTTGAACCCTCTTGTATATGGTGGAACCTAGGTTAATGAACAACCGGTTGTGACAGACTTTTTTTCCGTTTGTATATAAATAATTATACACATGCGGTGAATGGCGGTACCCGATCAAAAATGGTTAGGAAAAACACAATCATTAGCATCCGAGGGTGCACAAGGAGCATGCATGCTCCAATGGGAGCATAATTTTATTAAACATAATTATGTATGTATATCAAGAAATC
Source organism: Hydrozoanthus tunicans (assembly GCA_026413305.1). Taxonomy (NCBI): domain Eukaryota; kingdom Metazoa; phylum Cnidaria; class Anthozoa; order Zoantharia; family Hydrozoanthidae; genus Hydrozoanthus; species Hydrozoanthus tunicans. Next base: position 19,141 of record JAOBAT010096746.1, on the reverse strand, counting down.
AAACCTACAGGGGCATAGCCAGGATTTTTCAAAGGGGGAGGGGGGGGGATGCTGGGGGTCCTCGTCAGATTGTCATATTGACTCCCACACCCTGTTGTAGGTTGTTGGTTTATCAAATGTGTATGGCGTCGCGATCTAAAATTGCTTGTAAATTCTTGAAAAATCCAGAAATAAAAAATCCCTTTAGGGTTGTTGTGGGAAGTTTTATTGTGATACAATGCGAGTTGACAGATCTTTATTTCTTTTAGTCGGCCTAGGCTATATATCCAACTCTGTCAATCGATGGGTAATATCCCTTGGGGTCTGGTCATTGTGAGAAGTTTTATTGCAATATTATGCTAATTGACAGAGTTTTAGCTCTTTTAGTCGGCTTCGGCTATGCATATTAATTTTGAACATTGTGAACAATGCAATCAGAAATTGCTTGTAAATTCTATAAAAACCCAAAAATAAAAAATCTAACTCTGTCAATCAATGGGGAATATCCCTTAGGGTTGTTGTGGGAAGTTTTGTAGCAATCTAATGCAAAATGACGGAGCCTTATGGCTTTTTCAAGAAATGTCGCCCCTCAACACCAACAACAAGATTAGCAGCGTTTTGGGACCAGTTTCTGGTCCAATAAAATTCTCCTAAACCTTTTCAATGAAAATTATGGGAGCTAGTTGGGAGAATTAACCAATAGAACTGGAACAGAAAGGGTTAATGAACCCTCTGTGTGCTTATTTTTGCAGTGGCAGTACGCCTCGGTTATATGTTGAGTTAACTGCTACCCAATGGCCAATTGTCTACACGCCAGATTACAACATTGGTTTCTTGGGACTTGAGAAGCTCCATCCATTTGATTCTGGAAAATGGGGCAGAGTTTTTGAGTTTCTCAAAGGTATTCCTGTCAAATTATTTTGTAATATTTTGTAACTGATTGTTTGAATAACATGGCATTGTGTTTAATAGTAAGAAGACTAAAGCTAGAACAGTATGTAGTTCTTGTATTCAAATTATTTAAGCAACAGTAAAAAGGAAGAGAAAAAGGTTTTCTTGCATTTAAGGGAAAGTAAAATAATTTCCATTATTCAAGTTTTATTCACCTCCTAGTTTTCATCTGTATAAAAAACATCACAATTCTTGCTACTATGTTTACCAGGTTTTTGTTTTAAAATTTTATTGGACCTTGTATTTGTGAACTTTTAGATCATCACTACAACCATCATCATCATTATCACCATCCTCTACACCACCATCATTCTTGCCAACATCATCATTACCATCATCACCAACAACACCATCGTTACCATCATCCACACAACCATGATCATAACCACAATCATCACTATCATCACCATTATATCACCATCACTATCATCGTTACCATCATCCAAACCATCATGATCATCATTATCATCATCATCACTAACATCATCACCATTGATCACTATCATCATCACCATTATATCACCAATGCTATCTTCATTACCATCATCCAAACCACCATGATCATCATCATCATCACTATCATCATCTCCATTGATCATCACCGTCATCATCACCATTATATCACCAATGCTATCTTCATTACCATCATCCAAACCACCATGATCATCATTATCATCATCATCACTAACACCATCACCATTGATCATCACTGTCATCACCACCATCATCATCATGACTTCTACTTCTGCTTAAAATAAATTGTTGCAAGTTGTGATCATGACTTAACTTCTGGCGACTAGAAAGAAAGAATCTGTTATTTGGCCTATTAATGTAGAATCCTGCTCTTTTTTTGAAAGTTGATTTTGAATTGCTAAGTGAATTGAAGTTCTTACTTTGTCTTTAGAAGCCAAACTTTTAAATGAGAAGTCTGTTGTCAAACCCAGAGAGATTGCTGATGATGAGCTTGAGGTAGTGCACACAAAAAGATACCTAAACAGTTTACGGGTAAGGATTCTATACATGTTGCATGTAATCTAAAGTTCTAATGAATCGTTGAACATATGATAATCATGAGTTAAAAACTATTTAACAATTATTCCAAGAGCGCGCGTTGGATATTAGATGGTAAATAGCCGACGAGGTGCGTAGCGTCGAGTTGTCTATAAACCATCTCATATCCAACAAGCACGAATGGAATAATTGTTTTATTAAATTTAATTAGTTTTCTAAACTCTTCCATACTTAAAAATAGCAGATACATGGTTTTGCAAACACTAAAGTCAGTTTCCATATTTGGTGAACTCCGAATATGAGCTGATAACCGAGATGGAATGAACCAATCAGAACGTGCGAATCGCAATATTCGAGATTGAAATTTTAATAACACTGGTCATTCAAAAGGTGATTTGCATTTTATGTTTTCTGCAAACTTTCTGTTATAATTATAACTGTATCTCAGGATAAGATGTCCAGCATACATACCGTTGCTATGTTTTGAAGCTGCTTTTAGTGCCAAAAATTTAAGGAGTAAAATCCATATGTATATACAGTATATTCTGTTCATGATCATCTCAATTGAATTTTTCTTTAAAGAAAAGAAATTCCACCAATAAAGTTGGTACCTAGGGCTATACCCTTACTAACCCCTCTCCCTGCCAGTTCCCAGTTTATGAACATTGATTTTGGTCATGGAAGTGCACTGAGAGAAAAAATTGGAGCCTTGAATAACATACTGAAAGTTGATAGAAAGCTGATGGAACAGAAACTCATTTTTTTAAAAAGATATTGTGTAAATCAAAATAATAGGATGTTTTGCAGTACTTAATAGCTTTTGGTAAGAATTGATATCAGTATTGAAGGTTATTGTACATAACATAGAATAGTGTATGATCTAAGTATGTATCAGCTAATTAAACAATGACAGTGATGATGAATATTATGTTATATTTAATTTGCAATTACATTTGTTTTACTTTATGTACAATATACTAGACTAATAACTATGATTATAATAGACTGAGGTGTTTGTGATGAAAAGAGAAGACATTCTATATTACAGTGGAGTGCTGTGGTTGCAACAATTACTGAAGTCCCACCAGTAGCTCTGCTACCAAATTTCATTGTTCAGAAGAAGTTGCTACAGCCTCTCAGAATGCAGACAGGGGGCACCATCATGGTTAGTGAGTTTTTACACCCACTTAAAAACTAGAATTAGGATAATTGGTGTTAGTAAGTTAACAACGAATTATATCTTTGAAGAATTAAGTTTACTTATAACTATATAATTTAAAATCGCAAATTTATATGAAGTAATTTTTTTTGGGTAGACCTTGCTAAATTAGGAATAGCAGTGATTAGAAAAAATTAAATATTTTTGTCAAAATCTTTTATGGTACTCAAGATCGAGATGTAACCTTGACCTTTTCAACTGATGACCTAGTACTTTTGGTTTGGACTAATTTGCATTTTTTTAGACATGCTGCCAATCTAAAACATTTGGTTGAATTTGAGCTAAACTTTGACTGATGATCTATAAGTACCTCGAGCTCCCCAACTTTGGCTTGTTTTAAACACATCCAAAAGTTACAAATTAATTGGCAGCAGATTTTAAAAAAAATGCAAGTTTGTCTGAAGCACTGGTGATGTCATCAGTTGGGAACATTAAACTGGCTGTCAGAGTCTAGATCATCACTTGTAATCAACAATTTCAACTGTCACTGAGTCGTAAAAACTTGTATCTGTTTCATGTGTGAAACACTAATAATATCAAACAACTGGACACTGCGCCTGGCATCAGGCCTGAAATGAGACCTGTTTAATTTGTCAAAATTGAAGTGCTTTGTCTCTTCCCTGTTATTTGATGTACATAAATAGATAAGTGTTCAAAGCTTACTGTACATTTGTTCTAAAAGGCAGGAAAAATGGCCATGGACAGAGGATGGGCAATAAATATAGGTGGGTAAACTTGCTTTTATGCATACAATATTTATATACTCTATTTGTTGAATACCAATTTGGATTAAACATTCTAGATGTACTAAAACTATTTATTAAATGGTAACTCTGATTTTCAGTCAATAACCAAATTTCCAGCGTTCTGATTGGTATAAGCTACCGTACAGTTTTTTGAGTTACGGACTTCAAAAGTCAAAACAATGTCCGGTGAATTTTATTATCTGCTCGAAGCTACAAGTATTGAAGATTGACCCGAGAAAAGTCAACTGAAAATAATAACCAGAAAGGTAAAGCAGTGAGTGAAAACTTTCAGCAAGGGGAGAAAGTCGTCAAGTTTGTTGACAGTGTGAAAATTGAAGTTCAATGAACATTGTGGAGAATATTTTTACAAGAAATAAATTCTTTTTAATCAAACTAATGAGCCATTTAATAAAAATCTTAATAACCTCGTTTTGCTCAGTCTACCCAGGATAATATTTTACCTTTGGTCCTTCGTACAAACCTCACTTCACTCAGTCTGTACAGTGAAAGACCTCAGGCAAAATATTCTCCCGGACAGACCTTCTCTCGGTTGTTAAGATGTTTCTATTTAATTTTGCTTTGTGACAATAATTGGTGCAATTTTTATGCTGGTGTAATATCGATTTAGGTTTTATTTGTCATGAATAAAAAAGATTTTGTGTAGAATTTGAGTCTAAAGTAAAAATTTTCAAAGTATTTTTTTAATAGTCTATGAAAAAATTGTTTAGGCCAGACCTGTAGTTTTGATTAATTTGTTAGTTTTGTGCATGGACAATGCAGCTGACAAGTTTTTGCCAAAATAAAATAGACTGAAATAAAATCATTTTTCAATGCTTTTAATTTTTGCTGATGGACTATTGGACAGGTGTAGTTTATTGCTGCTGAAACTAGTAAAAACAAAGTGGAGACCAATTTACCGGTTTCATCTCATTTCTGTGTCATGATGTATCATTTGAGCAGTATATGAGATAACACAGAAAGGTTAGTTTCATCAGCCATGCCTGGATTAGAGGATGAAGATGTCACTTTCTTGTGGGTTTTGTAGTAGATTTTCAATAATAATTAACTATTGTAAATGATTTTCAAAATTTCTTTTTCTTCTGTGTCGGATTTTATTTTTATTCTGTTCACCAACAAAAAAAACATAAAACAATAATTTAAAAAATGTCAGGCTTTAGTTAAGCAAAACTGTAACCCTTGGCACTGAAAAGAAAAGCTAAATAGGAGAAAACTAACATTAAGTATGGAATATTTTGTAGCAACAAAATTTGGCAGCATTTAGTTTAAGATATCCTAAAATGTTTATGGATTTATTATGAATTGCTAGAAATACAAACTTAATCTGTCCACTGTCCACAGGTGGAGGTTTTCATCACTGCTCATCTGATCATGGTGGTGGATTCTGTGCCTATGCTGATATCACTCTCTCAATTAAGGTAAGGGTTTTTGAATAAAATTATCTGTTTGCAGTTTTTTTTTTAAATTGAATTTAAGAGAATGGGGGATAGCAAAAGGTAAAATAATCTGAGGCTGTCTGAAGTGTTGAGACAGCCTTTAGTTTGTGAAATCAAAGCCCAAGACTTTGAAAAGCAATGAATGATCTTAGACATTACAATACAAAAGTCTGAAGTCTGAGACCGAGACACCTAACAAATTTCAAGCAGAAAAGGCTTTTAAGGTCTATCAGAAATGCTGAGAATGCAAGCCATTTTGTGGGAAAATCTGTGGCAGAGAAAAAATATAAAAAACAAGGACCCCAAGTCATTACAAAACTAGAGAACTAGTCTTAATTTTCAGAAACTTTCAGTTATTACAGGACTATTTGATACTCCTTTAAATTATAAAGATGCATGGCTACTATAGCTGGCTATATTGCTGCTGCAAAACAGGTCAGTTCATTCTTTGAGGATGTATCTCAAAGAAGCTAAGAAATCTGACAATGCTCTTGTTTATACAATCTCAGGTTTAATATAATTTTAGTTTTAAATATCAATAAAACCTATATTCTATAATTAAATGATGCATTTAAATAATTTATTTCTAGAGTCTAATTCCAATGTTTTCTTTCAGTTTTTGTTTAAGCATGTGGATGGTGTATCAAGAGCTATGATTATTGATTTGGATGCTCACCAGGTGAAACTCGAGTACATAATTTTGGTGAAATTCTGTTGCAAAATGATTGAGAGTATACGTAGAAAAAAAAGTTGACAATCGAAGCACATGTGCATATGCATATGGTTAGCATTGATGTTGTAATTAGTTAATATCTGATTCATTTTAAAATGCAATGAATCCATGGTTTGAATGTTGACAATTGAGACAGGGTGGTAGACTGGAGTGAAACATGCCAAATGCACTTCATTAACCTGTTTTGACAAGTCATTCTAATATTTATTATTTAGCAAATATAACCATAACTTCTGCTTGACCACAGCTGCTTAATTCTACCAGCCTCTGCTGTTTCTAAGTAGCTGTGTTCTTCAATTACTAATTAAAATCATGATTATTCTGTAAGTCTGTACAAAAAAACCTCTTACCTGGCGAGGAAGAAATAGTGCTTGTCAAAGGTTTTAATTAATAATTAGAGAATGATGTATTTAATAAATTTTGTGCTTGAAGGGTAATGGACATGAAGCAGACTTTATGGGAGATGAAAAAGTGTACATTATGGATGTTTACAATCAGTACATTTATCCCCGAGATATGAAAGTGAAAGGTATGGTTTTGATTTTTGTCCTGCTACAAATCAAAGTCTATATCTCCACTGTCCAGTACTATTTTTTACTTTGTATTAATAAGTGGTAGCACTAGCTAGCCCAATTAGTTAGTTAATGTTTTCAATTGCTTGTCCTTGGTTTCTGAATGTTTATTTGAAAAAGCCTTTGGTGAAACTATTAAATAATTAGACTACAAGATTGATTTTCTATGACTCAGTTGGTAGTCAACTTTAATGTATTTTTGTGTGGTATCATAACTAAAAATTTAACTATTATTAAAATTGTTATATAACTTTATACTGTCTTGTTTTTTAACAGCCTCAATTAGAAAGCACATTCAGTTAAACCATTTTACTTCCGATGAAGAATACCTACCTCTTCTTAGAAGGTAGGAAAGTAATTGGTATCAATGTGTGCACAGACCTGTGTTATTATTATTGAAAGAGTGCTTAAGGGCTTGAAATAACTATCAAGCAGGTGCTAGGCACATTGTCCAGCCTTAATTTTCCTTAATTTTAAAGATGACTGGACAAAATGTAGCTATAGCTAGAGTTTCCATGGATTTTCCCCTTGACCGACCATTGTTTCAAACCCTGGATTATTTTGACTTACTGACAGAAGTAAGTTATTAACATTACTTAGCTGCATTTTAGTAGAATTGTTAAATCTTATTTTTGATTGACTTTCTTGCTTTAGCGATTACTAAATAATGCAATTATATTGCTCTACCAGTTGAAACATATAGATTTTTATTACCTAAAATTCTGTGGTATGAAATTAACATGAATTTGAAATTTTGCAGGAATTTTCTAATCACATTAATTCCAACAATTTTAATTTTCTGTTGTGATAATAATTAAAATTATTTTAACAGCATTATTTTCTTTTAGTTTTTATATATATATAGTATGTTAAGAACACACACAAGAAAAAAAACAAGAACCAGTTTTTTGTACTCTTATAAGTCTTTGTTCATTTGGTATTATCTTTTAAGAAAATCTTATGATACCTTCTATATTGTTAGTGTTAATTTTCTAGAATTGAAATTGTTGGCCCCTTCAAACTGTTATTCTTTTGCATTAAATAATTGAAATCGACATTTGAAGCGGGTTATTTATTATAAAGTAATTAAGTTTGAATTAGCTATGGGTGTCATTTTTTTATTAACTTCTCTAAATGTGTTATTGGGTGTTGATATTGTCAGTATTGTTTAGTACTTACTGAACAGTAACCTTTTTGATGTTTTAGGCACATTCCGGAAGCACTAGAGGAATTCCATCCAGACATCGTAGTTTACAATGCAGGTATAATGATATTTTAAAAAAGAATATTGATAATAAAAATAAACATAACCATCATCATCTTTATTAATAAATTCATTGCATGTAAATTTTTACATAAAATTATATTAAGTGTTATTATTTTTGAGGTGTATAAATATTTTACAATATTGATGCAATTGGTATCTTGGGCACATTTAGTCAAGTCAAACCCAGACCCACTGTAATAGGTTTGGTAAAGTTTAGGGGTTTAAACCCCTAAACTTTCCTAAACCTATTACAGTGGATCCGTTGGTATATCTATTTAAATATGTCCACTTGCTTGGTAAGTTTCCACAGCTAATCTTGATCAAACTAAAAGCCATTTTTAATTGAAAGCCCTAAAAAACAATTCACACAAGTGAGCAAAAAATAACAATAATTTATAATTACATTATAATAGTCTCAAAGTGCTTTTTTATTGCCTTTCAACAATAAAACTGAAATGGTGGTTTCTTCCGAGTACAGAGTGTTTTTCAATTGTCATTATAATATAAATTATTTTGTTTTTTCAACAAACCTTATTTATTTTAATTTTTCAGACCATTTTGTTTTTGCTTGTTTTACTAGGTACAGATATTCTTATAGGAGATCCATTAGGAAACTTAGCCATATCACCTGAGGTGAGCAATTACATGCTAGGCTTAAAATTGAATCCGGCTACCAAAGTCAAGAACTTGGTAACCTGGACTTAACCTTTATAATAGTTACCACATACAGTCAAACCTCTCAGACAGGCACATTCAGGACTGACTTGAACTGTCCGAATTAGAGGTGTCTGTCTTATAGAGACTTAGAATACTGTTTACAAGTGGTTGAGAAAATGCTTGGCAGAGACCAAGATTTGGTGTCCGTTTTATAGAGGTGTCTGTCTTATCTGGGTGCAGTTCATTTTGATAGGTTAATGACTGTACTTATATATTCTCAATGCATATGTGTAATCCCTTCTAGATTGGCAACTGTAGCTGAGCACAAGAGTAACTCATTTGTTTCAAGATTTATTTATCATATTAAATTTTTTTTCAACCCTGGTAATTAATTAACAAGCATATATATCAGTACCAGCTTCTATTAAGTTAATTAAATCAGGGAGGGCCGGGGCAGACATTAAACTCAGAATGAAGACACTAATTTTCTTGCCACACCATGCATTTTTTATTAATATCATTTATTATGATACCTAATTACCTAATAGGGAATCATTGAAAGAGACCGCATTGTGTTTCAAGAATGTCGGCAAAGACAGATCCCAATTTTAATGGTTACATCAGGAGGATATCAGGTAAAGTTGACCTGGCAAAGTGTTTGGTGATTAGTGTTTACTAGGTAATCCTGTGGGCTGAATAAAATTTAGGATTAATTCATCAACAAAATTGGAAAATTTGGAAAGAATGAGAAACCACAAGATTACAAACATGTTCATGACATTGACGGCAAAGTTTTTCATTTTTCGGTATCCCTCCAGAAAGTTTTGTACAATTACTATGATATGTCCCAAGTTTCTTTGAAAAGTGCCAGATGTTTGAAAATCTTTGTAACTTCTGATCAGGAACATTTTAAGATCTCTCATAATTGAAGCTTATTAAATATGCATTTTTTTTCTTTGTTGTGTTTTGATTTGTTTTTGTCTTTTAATAATTTGATCATGGGCTCAGTTATTATTGCAGTTGTGTATATTATATACTATAACTTCTAGTTTCTATTAATATCTTACAACTTTTATTTGACAATTAATTTTTTCAAAATGGTTATAAGACTCAGTTAGCGAAACCTACTTCTGATATCCAGCGCTACATCTAAATTATAAATTTTTCTTTTTCTTTTTTAAATGTGTAATTGTAATTAGTGCAAATAAAGTTGTTGTTGTTGTTGTTGTCTCAAAAAAGCCTGAAACTAATGAGCATTTTTAGGATTTTTGAATTTTTCATAAAATCTTTAAAATCTTTTTCTGAGCATTTTTAGGATTTTTGAAAATTTTCATAAAATCTTCTGAGGTATTCTGAAGCATTCGTAAATCTTTGGATATTTCCGAAAAATCTTTGAAAAATGGCTAGAAAATGTTTTCTAAGGTATTTTAAGACTTTCAAAAGATTTTCAGAAAATCTGCAAACAGGGTTATATCAAGTATGCCAGCTCCCAATCTTGCTCTGAATTAAGAAAAAATGCCCCATTGTTGTATCTAATCAGCTTGAAATAATAATTTTGCCCCCAAGGTTATATTTGAGAATATAGAGCTCTAGCTAAGCTTACTAATAATTATAGCTGTAGTGTGCCCGGGGGAAGGGGGGGGGGGGTTGGTACTTCAGGGTCAAAAGGGTAGGAATGACTGTCGGAAAAGTCCCCAAAATACCCTAAAAAAAACCAAGGGATAAAAATTTTCTACCATAAAAAATACTTCTTGGTTTTAAAATTACCCAAAAAAATACCAATTGAAAGCTGAAAAATTCCCCTGGGTAGTTAGCAGGTCGGTGCTAAGTCCCCTCGTGTTGTGCTAAATGTGAGATGCAGTGAATAAAGGCACGCCTGCAGTAAAATGTTCGCCAAAGGACATCTTTTAAAACTTCATGTTTGCTAAAACACGAAACTACAAGCAGTCCAATAGCTTGGCAATTTTAAACCCTAAAAAATACCAGGCTCTTGGTTTAACAATGGATTTCTTTTTACAACCCCTAAAAAATACTGGCCCTGGCAATTTTAACCCCTAAAAAAGACGACGGTCATACCTACCACCCCAATTTAGGGAGTTCCCCCTCCCCCCCGGTAGTGTGTTAACTACTTGTTTAAGTATCACTCAACTGACAGAACTCTAAAAGAACAGACATTCTCTTTTATCTGAAAATCATCTACTGACTTTTAGTGCATGTCTGTTGTACAACAAAATAAGTTATGAATTTTATTAATTTTTTTAATTTGACCATATATGTATGCATGCATGCTCATGCTCATGTATAGAAAAAATCTAAATTCCACAACTAGGACAGCTAGATTGAAAACGAGTATTCCAAAAGTTAACGAATGGTCAAACTCTATAGCCAGAATGTACCTTGCCAATTGTAAATGAGAGTATTTTTCTGTTATAATTGTTTTAGAAGAGCACAGCAAGGGTAATTGCAGACTCAATTCTTAATTTGAGCAAACAGGAGCTCATCAGCATAAATAAAGGTGAGACTTTAATTGAAACGAGCACCTGTTTTTACAAAATATTTTAATTTATATTGTTATATATTTTGTTTATAATGAATTATTAACTTTAGCCTTGTTGATAAAGCACCAGTCTTTTGTGCAGGAGGCCCAGGCTTGATTCTTGGTGCCCTCCCTTCACTTGTACTGTAGGTCTTAAAATAATTGAGGAGAAGGTGCTGCCTTTGCAATTATACCGTAGGCCCAGTACAGTCTCTTGATCTCCTTTCAGGGTTCTTAAAAGAACACACAACATAACTAACACTTGTCGACAAAGAGTAGGGTGATCCTGGTGTCATGGTCTGTCTCTCTACTTTAGAGCTGAGGGCAACTCTTATGAAAATAGTTATAATTATGAGCCGTATATTTAGCGATCTAAGACCCTCAATACCAGAGTCAACTGTAAATCATTAATTGTTAAGTGCCTTTGAGCATCTACCTATGGAAAAGGCACTATATAAAAGCTTAACTTTATTATTATATTGTAAGGTTAGTAATATGTTCAGCTAATAACTGTACTAACAGTACTAAACATGGATCTGAGCTTGATTACATATAATTTTTATAATGAAAACATAATTATTAGACATGCTAATTTGCTAGTGTAAATGAAGTTGTTATATTGTTTATAACAATTTATTTTATTTTAATGTAATTGCTTATATTAATTACCATCCAATAATATAAACCACCAAAGCTTGATTAATAAATTGTTTCAACTTCTTCTCAGAATCAAGGTTGTCACTACAGACACCAGTGGACTCTCTCAGTTCAGGAAACACTAATAAAGAACTTGGAACCCCTGTATAGCTAGCTAGACTGCCTTCAGAATACTGCAATTTGTAACTGTCAGATGCAGTTATTTGGCCACTCTTTGAAAATTACAGTATTTTTAATGTGAAAAGTAGCAAAATGTGTGAGTTAATAGTTTTTTATGTAGTTTTTTTGTGTTTTGGGGAGAGAGCTATATCTCTAGATAAAATCGTTTTTGTCAAGATCTGCGGGTGATTTTTTAATATTTTATTTTTCAATAAAGGCATCATGTTCATCGTGATCTGGAGGTTTAAATAAGATTTATCGAACCAAATTTTCAAATGATTACAACTTTTTTGTAGCTATAGGCTAAGCTAACTTTTCTAGATTTTGTTTGAGATTGTAAGTTAGTGTACGTTTGATTGTATGCACAGTTTTCTGTTATCCATGTAGTCTTGAGTTACTTAATAATGCCACCAGATTGTGATCAGTGTAATGCTGAATTAGTGCATTGCATTGGTAATTACTGTACACGATGTACAGTATAGCTAATATAAATGTATAATCAACTAATTCTTGGAGGTGCAGATGCCCAAGCAATATTAGCCCAAAATTGTCAGATTATCTTGCTCCAAGGAATGGAGCAACTTTAGTTATTTTAGTGTAGTTAGGTAACAGGATATAAGAAGTCCCAGACAAAATTATGTGCCTGAGCAAGACACGTTTTACTTGTTCCAGTTGACCCAACTGTAAATAATATAACCTAGCTAATAACCTAATATAACCTGCGACGGATTAGTGTCCCATCCAGGCCAGGGGGAGTCAAAGACTCTCATCTACTTTAATAACACTCCAGAAACTGGAGATAAACCTCTGCAAATTAAAATGAGCAACAAAATGGCTCAAAAGAAGGAATAAGCTTTTTTAGAAAAGTATAAAAATGAATAATTTAATTTAGCTGGCTTTGGCTGTACTATACTAGTTAGATCAGCATTTAATGAATACTTTTAACACTCTGTTTGAGTTGTTTATACCAAAATAAAGCAGGAAATAAAATTTGATGTTGCCAGTTTTTGTTATTTTCTCATTGTTTTTATTATCTTTTTTGTGTAATAAAAGTATCTTAATAATCGAGTGCGGCTCTGTCTGGGCAATTTTTTTACTGGACAGACCGAGCAAATGAGGTCATTTAGATATTTATTACACATGGCTTCAGTTTTAGATCAGTAAAATTAGGCCAAATGATTATCTCTACGTGCATGCGTTAACGAGAAATCTGTCTAATATTCCTGGTTTTGTATGCGTTTAGTTATTAGACTGATTTTTGGTCAATCAGCAACAGGATTTGGTTATTGGTCCAAGAAGTTTGACTTAAAAATCTTAATAACCAAGTGCGAGGTCTGTCTGGGTAAACATTTCCCAGGTCTTTCACATTACAGACGGAGTGTAGTGAGGTCTTTTCCAAAATTGGATGGCAAGTATTTTCCCGGACAGACATATGGAAATATATTGGTCCAATAACTTCCCGACCGATTTTCGGCCAACCAGCACACAGTATTCCATTGGGCTGGGCCCAAAAATAAAATTTAATGCTATCTTAATTTGAAGATATTGAGTCAAGCATTTTCAGTCAACCTTCGAATTATTGTCCAATGTATTTTCTGATTCCTTTTCTTAGCTTGTATCGATGTCTTATGACAGGATCGGAGACTGTAGTTTAATTAATAGAAGAATGTAAAATTATCAATTTCAAAAAAAACAGTAATGATTAAATCGTATTCAAAACTTTATTTTTCTATATAACCGTTCAATGGGCACATCTTATACGTAAAGTTGGTATTAAGTTTTGTAGCTTACAGACCCTGCAGAGCAGCTATGATACAAGTGTGTTAACAATTCAGTTAATATGTAATACTCCTCATGGTTATTAATATGAGGCTGAATACAAAAGTGTTCAAACTTGTCATTAAAACAATTTAACCACAGCTAGGGAGATTTGAATAAAGTGGCAGGAAATTTGATTAATACAGTAAGTCTTACAATATTGGTTTAATTAAACTATCTTTGCAAAACAAGTCCTCTTGTCCATAAGAATTAGTTGAACTCCTTGAAAGCTTGTAGGAAGGTCAAAAGCCTCAAATTAAAACACTTAGCCATCACACATTTTGTTTTTAAGAATCTTCTAACATTCAATATATTTGTAAAAATAATACTTGTTTACTACCAAGTATGTTGCAAGCTTTTAATTTTTTGCCGACAGTTTCCAATCTTCAGTAGTAATTTATGTACAACATTTGCAAAGGAAATTTCATTAACACTATCTTCATTCTTCATCTGCTTGTTGTATTGAACTGCATAAAGTAGGCTGCTGTTGGTTCGTTGGTGTACACCTCCTTTTCTAGGTAGTCTTGGCTGTAAAAAAAGAAACAAAATAGAAATACAATTAATTGAAATATAATTCAACTAGAAAATACTTAATTATGTTGAATTGCTTCTGGTAATCATTTTAAAGCTAAACTGAGGAAGGAAGCAGGAAGTTAGCTAGTATATGAATTATCTCATAATTATATCCAAAAGCACGAGTGGATAAATTGTTTTTTTAATTAAATGAGTATTGTGAAAAAAATTTTTTAGCTTGCACTTTCCATATAAGGTCATTCAGTATGTGATCCACGAGTGCAGCTGATAATACAGATTGAGTAAACCAATCAATGTTAGAATGCTAGAAATGCAGTATTTGAGGTTGAAAATTTAAAAAAAACTTCAGATAAACCTAGATGCAAATCTTGTAGCAATAAAACCATTTTGTAAAATTATATCAAGATTGAATAAAAAATCTTTGCCTCTAGGGTTTTTATATCTATATATATTATATATAAAATAGTAGTTGAACTTACAAGCTTTTCTGTTCATTGGCAAGTCTCAGATTTTCTTTTGCCTGATCACTCTCCAACTGTTTTCGCTTTCTTTCTAGTTCCCTCTCCATCATGATGCCAGCTTTTGCCTGGGCTAACCGCACTCGATTGTATTCATCTTCAAGGCCCTTTTCTTCCTCCTTCAGTCTCTATTTGATAGTAAGTGAAATTTGCATATTAATTGTTTTGTTTTAAAAGAAAGAGTTCAAAGGCAGTCGACACAAATAACAACCAACATCTGTATTACTGATCAGAACAAAATTTGTTGCATAGTAAAGTTTGAGAACTACCGTATAGTGACTCACTTTAAGCTGCACCATTTTTTCACATAATTTCTAAACCTTGAACACAAAGCCAGGTTGAGTTGGCGGTTGTTGCTTAAAACCAAGTCTTTTTGGGAAAAAAAGCAATTTTTCCCAAAAATAAACTTGACAAACAAGTGTGCATTACTACTCTCTGGGAGTTGTGGCTTGATAGTGAGTATGGCTTAAAAGTGAATTATATAACTACAACATCTTTTTTTTTGTTGCCATGGCTAATTAATTAGAATTTAATTTGATGATGTTGCAAAAAAACATTCTTATAGAAGAAACCCAAGAATGTTTACTTAACTTTTTAAATATGTAATTTAAATGTTTTGGGACTATTTTTAATGAATAATTAAGCCTTTAGTTTGTCAAAACAGTTAGAATCATTTGGTTTGAGGATGTCGATAAAATACGAGATTTCAAATGATTATATTCGCCACCTAATCAAACTTTTTCTTAAAAGAGGTGAGGTAACTTTACATAAAACCTCTTTGGGTTAATACGCTTAATCATTGTCATAAGTTGACTTCAAGACTCATATCTGGTCAACCTTAATTATGCCAAATTAAAAACTTGCACAAAACCTTGTTCTAGAAGACCCTAAGCACAAATGGTGGCTATTTAAAATATTCTTTTGTCGACATTCAAATTAGCTCTACTGGCCTCATTCTTGAGCTTAACTTTCAAAAGAACGAGTTCCCAAAAATGAGGCTAGTAGGAGCTAATTTGAATGTAGATAAAAAAATATTTATATCACTCAGATAGAAAATTGACTTACACCTGTCTCTGATACAAGTATATAGCTAGATGTATTATCTTGTAACTAAGAACAATCTTTGTCAAACACCCACCTCCTTTTCTCTGATTTGTTGTTCCTGGATGTACTGAATTTCTGCTAGTTGTGCTGGAGTC
Source organism: Hydrozoanthus tunicans (assembly GCA_026413305.1). Classification (NCBI taxonomy): domain Eukaryota; kingdom Metazoa; phylum Cnidaria; class Anthozoa; order Zoantharia; family Hydrozoanthidae; genus Hydrozoanthus; species Hydrozoanthus tunicans. The sequence continues at coordinate 3,131 of JAOBAT010096746.1, read as the reverse complement.
ATGCCCTTCCATCTGTCAGTAATCACTCTGTGTTCACCGAAAGCACTCCTGGCAACCTCTGGGTTTTCAGTTAACATGTCACCAAACACATGGTTGGATATCTCGGTGAAATTATCATCCTGCTCTTGAGATTTTTCCATCTCTTCTTTTGTCTTTCTTTCTTTCATCAGAGCCTCGTTAAAGTTCCTGTTGGCCATGTTAATTGCACGACGGCAATCTGCTTCTGCTTTGGCTAGCTCACAAGCTCGCTGGTCTAATTCACGGGCCTTCAGGTCATACAGTCGATCAGCATGTTTCTGATTGGCAAAGTCTTGGTTCTTCTCATCAACTTGTTGTTTAATCCATTCTCTGTATAGTAAAGTTGACATTGTTGTCAATGACAACTAAGTGGTAATTAATGTTTAATTAATATTGAATGATATATAATATCATTATAATCATGTACATTTTACATTATAATCAAATAGAACATATATATTTTAACTCTGCAATTTAATATTAATTTAATATAATAAAAACATGTATGCTAAATACTATTTACTTTGTAGGGGATTGTTACTTTTGTTTCATTGGAAAAATATGTTTAAATTTTTTTTTTTCCTATACACATGTGTATTCAGGTTATTGTAATTACCTCGCTTGCTCTTGTTGAAGTTTTTGCCGAGGTTTTGAATTTAAATCCTCTCCCACAAATTTCTGTAAGGAAGACACTCCACATCTTGGGTCATCATCAGATACTCTAGCGGGTTTGTCTTTCTTCAGCGCATCTGGGTCATTTAAATCCCACTCCTTTCGTTTGTCTGGTTGCTGGTGTGACTTTCGAAATTCATTCACGGCTTTGTTCAGCTCTCGGATATCATATTCCTGTCTTTTTTGCAACAGTACACAGACTTTGTCTGCCCTTGTCATGTCAGCGGCTGAATGAAAAATATTTTAGCTTTAGCCTTGGTTCTTAACCACAGCAGTTTAGAAGAGTATACAAACAATGAATACGCCTAGGTACTCAAAAAGTTTTTTTAAAAAGAATTTAAGAGTGTTAAAGGCAAGGGTTTCGTATGGGACTATATAAAGCATTAGCTCAACTCACCAAAAGCGTTGTGCCTCCTTCGTTCCTCTTCTTCTCGTATTTGACGATCGTTCACTTGTTGGTTTATGGCTTGCAAATCAATCTGCATAATGTGATATTTAAATTCTGTCAACACATGTACAGGAAACAATAATTAAGCTACGTCGACCTTCTAGCATTAGTTACGCTCACTAGCCTAGTCTAGTTCTGCCTACTATAATACTTTGAACAATTTAGTCAAGCGTTCGCTTTATAACATGTCTATAACATATGTTATAAAGGAGAAATAACTAAGTGTGAACATGAATAATCTACAAGTTTGACCAAAATTGCCTGACCATTTCTTTCGCCGGAAAGCATTACTGAATGATACACTATACAGCAAAGAACACTGATGAAATAATTGTACAATGTGTTATCAGCGTTTGCAACAGATAATTTCTATACTGACAGAAACAGTCGGACAGGGAAGACTATTTCCTGGCACTGTTTTTAAAAAGGTCTGGCATACGATCAACTTACCCCAATCGTTCGAACGCGGGCATTGAAAATTCGGCTTTGGCGCTGTAATTCCATATTTCTTCGCCGATCTATAGCAGCACTTTGCTTCATATCAACTGGAAGGTCAAGTTTGTACATCTTGCCAACTTTCTTCTTGAAAAAAGTAGATATTGTTGCTTTTTCTTTGATGGGACACTGTATTTTGAAGGCCCAAAGTTGCTAGGAGTCCTTTTATCAGCCCACTCCGTTTGCTTTGAACAGTTGCTTGGCAACAACCAATTTGAAAGCATGCGCAGTTGATTTTATTGACCCAGGCTTCTCGCCTAATCGAGCCCAGTCTCTTTTCGGTCGTTGGTTGGTATACAAATCAACGGATAGCTTGTATAAAATTATAACTAACACAAAATTGAAATTAAAAAAGTGTCACAAAGTCTTATTTGCAAAAATTTCTTAAGCTTAAAACCATCTTAGGGTTAAAAAGTTACCTTTTAGATTGATAAAAAGTCAGATTTCGACTGTGCGGTCAAGTCTTCAGTAGTAAAACAGGAAAAGCTACCATAAAAGGCATCACCATTATATTCAGTTGCCTTCGCATCTCTACATAAAAATTAACAAGGATGGCAACTCCGTTCGCCTGCTGGTCGCTCGCAGAAAACGGCCAAAATCTCCCATTTCTACACATCGTACGGCAACCATCTTCAGGTCGTCTGTGCGGAAAATTGCTGTGATCCAATACATACTACTGCCTCATCTTGGCACTCGAAAAATATAATCGAACTGAATCTGATCTGGACAAACATGAAGAACCATTTTTGCCACGTGACAAGTCAAATCTTTCCCACCTCCACACCCAAGGCAAAAATTGAAACTTCAAGCACTGAACCGTTAATATATCTGATCACTTTATCTTTCACTTTATTTTATTATTACAAGGTGAAAATTACACATTATTTTGTAGACTCCGTCTGCAAATAGCATAGCTGTGCTGATTTTTTAAAAATTTATGCAACTGTCCTTTAAAATGATGTCGGTGGAACCTTGGATATTTTGTTTTGAAAATTTGTGCCTGGCCTTTTAGTGCTGCTTGAAGTTTCAGTTATTGCCTTGGGTGATTTGCCGGACTTGTCACGTGTCGTTGTTCGACTGTTTGTCCGACAGATGAGAGTTTAAGACGGCCTTCGGTCGAATTCAAGTCGTCTAGACAAGCAAGTCATCCACGAAAAATTGAATGCCAAGTTGAATTAAAATGTACAGCCACCCTGACTTTCTAGTTTTGTTGTTTATTGTTTATGGTATGTTGACGCAAGGAGAACAGGCAGTACGACTCCCAGGTCTTAAGGTTTAACGTCCTTATCCGAGAAGACCGGAAGGCAGTCTAACCGTTTTTAGATGTTAGACGGCAAAGGCAGCGGCCTTCCGGCCTGAATCGAACCCGGGCCGCCCGCACGACACAGGCTGGCGTTTTAACAACTGGCGTTAGCCTGCTTATCGGCATTCTCTTCCCCAGAGCTCATCGCTTCTCTTAGCCGGCGGGGCCTTCGCACGATAAATCCTTTGATTTCTC
>JAOBAT010096735.1:0-16628 GCA_026413305.1 Hydrozoanthus tunicans | reverse complement strand
CTCTGTTTCTTTCGAATAAGACGTCTGATATGAGGGTTGCACCATGGAAGGGAGTTTTTCTGTTTTAGATTTTTCTGGGGGATAAACTCCTTTGTTGCGTTAATGAGGTCGGTTTTGAATTGGGTCCAGTTTTCATCGACTGATTTTGACGTTGGGTTTGATGATAGAAATGCTGTGTAAAACTTTCTCATTTTTTTCGTTACCCCCTCCATATCAGCTTTCTTGTACAAATAGACACGCCTAGGTGGACTACTTGGGGTTGGGATCTTAATATTGAGTTCGAAAATCACTGCTTCATGAGCGCACATACCAGGAACTACACAGGTCTTGTTAATGAGTTCAGGGTGTGTTGTGAACACGAGATCTAATATATTGCCTTGATGTGTTGGTTCCAAGACTATTTGAGAAAGGTTAAATTCATCCATGATGTCGACCATTTTCTCATATATTGCAGTTGAATACTGTGGATTTGCCCTGATGGACCCATCCTGCTAATTGATATCTGGGAGGTTTAAACCGCCTCCAAGAATTACATGCTTTCCATGCAAGCCATTCAGCTGTTTAAGATTAGTCATTAAAAGTTCAAGTTGCTCCAAGTGGTTTATCGGTGACTTAGGTGGGCGATAAAATGAGCCGAAAAGGATGTCTCCTCCTGGAAGGGAGATTTTGGTCCAGGTTATTTCACAGTCAGCAGGGGATAATTGCTCAACTGAACTGATGTTTCCATTAATCGCGATCAATACTCCTCCACCTTTCTCACCAGTGTCACGATCTTTTCGGTTTGGTGGTCGGTGTAGGTAGCAATCAGGAAAGATCTCTCTGCTGTCAATCTCAGTATTTAAATTTGTCTCACAGCCAAGCACTATATCCGGTTTGTGAGTTTCAAGGAACTGGTGGAGCTGAAGGTGTTTATCATAGCTTACGAGACTGCCAAAATTGATGGTACATACTTTTATTTGGTTTGGTTTGCGATTTGCTGCACTGGAAGGTTTATTTTTGTTTTTTCTGGGTGATGAGGTGTGTTGTGGTGGGCTGATGGTATTTTGCAAGCTGTTGTTCAGTCCACTTGGGAAACAAAATTCAATGGTCGACTTGGAAGTCGAGTTTGATATTGAGTGCGAGTGAAGCGGCCAGAAGTGGTTTGTAACGGAAACAACATTCAATGATTCAAACAACGAGCTTGAAAAATTTGGGAGACCGCAGTCTGCACATTCCCAGATGGAAGACGAATTTGCCAGTGCTTCACATATCTTTGTATTCATCTGCATGCAATCCGCATGATACCATATATCGCAATAGTCACACTGAACTCCTCTCTGATTGTATTTTACAGCTTTTGAGCACACGCCACAAGGATATTTACACCGTGGTCCAGGATTTCAGGAAATATCTCCACACAGGAGCAGTAAACCGACGAGATCGGAGCCACATTTTGCTTGCAGTTTTCTGGCTCGTTTCGTTTTCAAGATGGCCGGTCTCCCAGCAACTTTATCATGATGATAACTCACTTTGACAAGGTTTATCTCCGTGAGCGAGGATGAAATATTAAACTGAGTTAAAAAAGGAGGGCTTTCCACTGATAACTCGGTATCTGAGATAAAATTAAGGTACATACATTGGATAAAAATACATAATTTGGCGGTACTTGAAATTTTTGCCGCCATCATGGATGACGGCGACCGCTGACCTGGGATGGCTGGCACAAAGCACGTGAAGTTACTGAAAGTAATGCAAGTCAGGAAGAACGCTTATTTTTTGAAGCACATGGGTAAAGAAAGATGAAACGAATCCTGCAGTTTGATTGATTCCGTGAGCGGGAGGGAATTTCTCACACGTGGTCAATCTGAACAATCGTCTTTTTTACAACTATGACACGAAAAACCGGGTAAAAAATCTTGGGGGATGTGTACGGACCTCGGCCGTTGCTGTCGGTCCTCATCCAAGACCTCTAGGACAGTTCTTTTTATTTCAGTTATTTCCCCAACTATTTGGTCGACGCTAACGAAGCAGAATGTAAGTAATGACAACAGAAAAAATCACCTATACTTACATGTCGTTTCGTTCCTGTACCGCGGCTTCGTATCGCTTTCTTAGCTGCACCATGCTCTCCTCTGCCTTGTTTATCAGGTCATTCAGCTTTGCAATGTCTAACCTCTAAACACGCCACAAAAATGACACCAGTTATCCAGGGTTGTACACTATACTACTTTTCTATTACTTTCCACAGAGTTCACACTAAGAATGATGAATGAAGTTCCATGACTTTTCCATGACCAAATGCGTTTTTCTTGACCAAGAAACATCGCGAACACAAAGAATTAATTTTAATAGAACTGGCTACCGACGCTTCAGTTCAAAGTTCTTTTAATGCCAATTCAGGGATTACACTGAGAACGGTGAATGAACTTCCATGACTTTTCCATGACCTCAGAAATTCTTACTAAACTCCATTACTTTTCAAAGCCTGGAAAAGGCATTTTGAAATTCAATGACTTTTCATGACCGTGTGTTCCATGAAAGTATTTCTTAACAAATGAATAAATGACTTAAGGTGCGGTACAACGAGCAACAAAATCCTCCAACTTGTCTCACATCATTGCTTCTACGTGACAGGTTGAAAAGCGATGCTGCTCGTTTTTCTACCCGCGTACAAAACCAGTGTCTCGCAGCAAAATGGAGCTGTTGCATTTGTAAAAGTTTGTCGCAGAAAGTATAGGTTGTTCTACTATTTGCAACAAAACTTGTAGATGCTGCGCGTATTACTACCTCAGGTTAATTTGCCTCGCAACAAGATGACGTAAGTACGCCAATAAGAAGCCAGGATTCATTCAACCGTGCATGCAGCAGCTCAACTCTGCTTCACTTTTACAAACTACATACAGTAACAGTTGAAGTAGAATACTGTCAAGTCGACAAAACATACCAGTTGTTCCCTCTTTTCTCTGTTATCTTCATCAATCTTTGACTGCTTGCTGACTTCATTTCTGAGACTGTCTCTGATAACAACTGCGTTGTTGTGCTTTAACCTTGCTTTTTGAAGAAGCCTTTCCACAAAAAAGTGAAGGAAATGATGTCGGAAAAAAGGGAATTCTCCATTGTATTATGATATGGTTCTAAATAGAACTTTTATTAAGTTGTGTCCATATCAGCATCTCAAAATTGAAAACTCTGCACAAATCTGGCGCAAATCAAGTTAATTTAACATCCATGGTTTGAATTTCCCGCGCGCCGCCATTTTGAAGTGTAAGGCACTAAGATGCAGTTTTACTTTCGAAGATTCCACTTTCGTTTGCATTTAAAGAGAAAGCCTAGCAACTTACCTGTCTTTTGCATTCACTTTTGACCTCAGAATTTCGATTTCATTCTGTAAAATCTTTATCTTCTCCCTCATTTCTGCTGCTTTCTGAAAGAAAGGCATACAAATGTTAGTTTGAGGGAATTTGAAAGTACAGTAGCTGTTTGAAAAAGGTAAAGTTGCATTTGCGATTGAGTCTGGGCGATGGGGTAACTCCCTGTAAGCTACAAGAGCACTTTAATAACCATCTCCTCCGGGGGACCGAATATAGTGAATGTGCGAAGGACTTTGAGAAAATCTAACTGAAAAGTTAATGCAACCATATGCAGATGACCATAGGGTGACGTCTACTTAGAGTTAAACCTCTTTATCTGTACAACACAGTTGATGGTCGCAGAAAAGCATCTTCAAAGTGATGACAACCGATGCAGATTATAGATACATATACGGATAAACAATGTTTGAAAGCGAATTTTCTAAAACTAATTCGAGATTTTTCGAATTACATTTAGGAGAAATTCAGTCACTTTTACCTTAAAATGAGTCGACTGATATTTGACTAGTAGTTTGAGACAAAAGGTTTCTTTGTTTAAGGTCCAGAAGGTGTTTAGATTTGAAAAGGTTTGTTTGTAAACATTACGTCTGATGAAGTCTACCTATACACCGATTACGAGTTCTTCTTTTGTAACTGTTATCTGATTATAACTAACCTACTATTTTCCTAATCTACTATTCTCTACTATTCCAGGTCCCAGTTCCTTAAAACCCTGATTAACTTAACCTTGGATTAAGACAAAATTCAAACATCAATTTTCTTCACAAGTAAAGTTTTCTTATGTTTACAGAATACTGATCAAAATTACCATTATGGCAATATGGCAATTGCAGCCCCTAAGCAAGTTTCGGATGGTGGGAAACAGAAACAAGGATTAAATTTAACCCTGTGTTAGTGCTAATTGGGTTTCGAGGAACCGGGCCCAGGTAAACAAGACAAACGTTCAAAGAATAGATCAACACTACACACTGTTCAAAGGACCTGCGCCATGTTGTTTACCTGTGTGCTCGTCTGGATTAGGTTCACACATTTGTTTCGTTCATTCTTGATGACGTCATACAGTTTTGCAAAATCAGCCAATCTAATAAAAGACGGTCAGATAAATATTAACCACCTCGCTTATTAGTGGACATACACACATGCTGGTTTTGATTGTACAAGTCAAAAATTATGTCCATTGTGCAGTCTGGCATGTACGGCAGCAAGTCTGCAAGTCGAAACTTTGAAAGGGATGAAAACTGCTTGGCCGAGTAGGTTTGGGCACGAGTTTAACGGACGGAGTGGCGGTCGAGTGAGCGGGTGAAGGATGTTGTTGTGAACACGGAGTACAACAGTCAGTGATACCCCAGCTTTCTCTTGCAGCGCGAAGGGCGCATGAAGTTACCCTTTTTGCTTTTTTCGCGTGGTAGGTTTTAAAAGTTTTATCATTTCAAACGCTAATTTAATGTCCCTATGTATTCGGCAAGGTGATCGTTGTTTTAACCAATTGTAGAGAAGAATATTGTTATCACGAGTCTGGTAGCTCTGTCCAGTTTAGCTTTGGATGAACACATAACCAATCAGGGGATACAGGAACAAATTTGTAGATTCTTTGTATCTGAAACCCTTTGAAATGTATTTACCCGATAATGCGCAGTGGTTTTGCGAGAAAAGCTGCTTGTAAGTCTCCAAAACGAGATCACAAAACCGAGCCAATAGGCTAATGAAGCTTCATCTACTTAATTAAAAACAACTTCGTCTACCTAATTAAAAACAACGGCCACCTTGATGAGTACCTCCACTAACAAATAAAATAGCGCAAATCATTGAATCTACCTCGTTTTCGTCCCAAAACCAAGAAAACCAAAGCAATATAAAATTAAAACCGATGGGGAAAATAATTTCAGCTCGCATTAATATATGTCATTTTCTATTTGAAACGGCTCTTTCACATCTTGTAGGGTGTAGTTCTACTTTTCTTGGAATAATTTGGCACTATTTATTTTGATCAGCAATCGATCGATCATTACCTGTGCTGCATTTCAGTATACTTCTTGGCACTATCCTGAATGTTCAGATTCTTTGTCTTCAAATCTTCCAATGCCCTTTGGTATCTTAACTGTTGAAGAACAACGGAATGTTAGAGTAAGAAGTAGTTTGATTTTTGATCAATAGTAAATGAACAATTGCAAATTTATTACCACATATTGTTACTGAAGTGCTAGTTAGGTGACTAACCTCGGCTCTCATATAGTCTCTGGCTTTTTGTTCACGCTCATCTGCCTAGAATTATCAAGAAAGCCAAGTGAGCAACTGATGGGATTCCGATTGCCTTGCACGAAACTTGCTTTTATGGCGTCTGTACTTTTTGGGGATTATTCATTCTATGTTACAAATTAAGAGCTAGAAGCTTACATGTATAAGTCGAACATACGATTACATAAAATTAAAAAGTTATAGGTACAGCAGAGAAACAGTACACATAATTAGTTATTACATACAAAAACAAACTACAACAAAATTAACACTGGAGTACCCTTGAAATGACAAAAATAAAGTAAAATTTTAGTCCTAATCGAGCATTACCTTTATTTGTGCCAGTCTTGTTAAATCAATAACATCAACTCTTAGTTCACTTTGCTCCATGAGAAGCCGCTCCTCTTCCTGAATCATTTGTTCCACCCGAGCTCTTTCATGTGCAGTCAGCGCATTCTGTAGGTAGATGGTAAAAACAAACTCAAATTTTTAAATCAATACAATGTTCGTAAACATAGGAACTTTGCCATATATCCACCACATTAACAACCGAGCTCATCTGTTCCAAGGATCATTCTTTTAGGCCAAAATTGTTTTTTGATTCACCTATTTCAATTATCAATTGTTATTGATCCAGAGATGTGTATATGAATAACAGTACGCTAAAATATCTTCTCTGAAGAATGCACAATTCTAAATTATTTTAAATACAAATATATTTATGTTTAACTATAGTTGAAGAAAAAAATTAAATCGATCAAGGGGGTATACACAACTCTTTGTATATTTTTTACAGTCTGCTGTTTATTATAAAAAATTGCCTAGGCTGTAAATCATGTAACAAAGTCTACAAGTCAATGGTGACTCTAACCTTTTTTGTTAATCATGAATAAAACCGATCACAAAAAAGAAAAAAAAGATCATGCCTGCTGAGCAAGGGTTCTTTTTGTCACATCAACTTCACGCTGAAGTTCCTTTCTCTTCTCCAGCAATGAGCCATCATCGCGAGGTGCACTATCAACTTGACCTTTGACCTTGTCATAGATCGACTTCACATGTGATAATGCTTCCTCGCTGACCTTTAGTTGAAGCTCTGCTTTCTTCAAATTTCTGCAAGGCAACAGAGTTACTCAATTTCTTTTGTAAATTAATTATAAATAAAAGTTAAATCCTTTCTCAAGCCTAAGTTGGTCACAGGGCTTGTGCTTATCTATGGTTTCTGTAGTGCTACTGAGAGACTTTGACTCCCCCTGGACAGGACACTAATCCATCGCAGGTTAGCCCCCAGCAGTACTGGTTCTCATTTATACAGCTTAGTCAACTGGAACAAAGTTGGGTAAAGTGTCTTGCTCAAGCTAAGGACACAACATTGTGATCTGACCTGCAGGGCTAAAACTGACAACCCTAGGATTATGAGTCAAACACACTAACTGCTTGGCCAATGCAGGAAAATCATGGACTGGAACAAGTTTGGAACAAAATAATGTAAAACATTTTACCTGAAATACAGTCATTAAAGGAAGAAAAAAAATTAAAAACCTTCTCAGTTTTTGAGATGTTCTTACTTAAGGTCTTTATCCTTTTCTCTCAGTCTTCTTGCATGACTATCATGTTGATTCTTCTTTTCGACTGCTGCATGCTTCAGGTTAAGATCCAGTGTCCCTCTAAATGGAAGAAATTAAAATTAACTTGTTGTGACGTTACTATTTATTTGAGTTTGTTGAGTACAAGCCAGTTTATCAGTTATTTTATAATAGAAAAAAAATTAAAATGTTTTCAGAGTGTAGCTTCTGCCTTAAGCCGTGAAAACTAGAAAAACGGTTACACGTGCATCTTAGTGCACCTTAATCTATTCAGTACAGTAAACTGTTTCTGAGCCTGTAGATTTGATATTAATAATTGATTCCAGTACCTTGTGTTTCAACTGACACATTAAAATTATGGACAAAAAGAATCAGTTCCCATAATTATGCTTAGTCAGTAAGTTAATATCTCCTACAAGTTTTAAAACCTGAGTGAGCCAGCTGAATATATTGTACCAGTGCTACATACGGTAGTTTGCATGCACACTAACCGGTCTCCAAGGAATTCAGCCTGGCTTTCTTTTGCTAGTTCATAGTCTTTAACAAGAACATCAACTTCTCTTTCCTGTACATAAAGAACACACAATCAACATAAGTACTACAAATGTTTTAAGTAGTTGTAGCATTTGATTAGTATTTTATCATCAAATGAAACAAAGACTTAACTAGTGCACCCGGCCATAATATTACAATTCAATAATTTATCATTAACATTATCATGATTGTTGTTATTTTTACTGTTACAGTATCACTATGTTGATCAACAAATTTAGAAAAGAGAAATTCCTCACTAGATTGAACTAAAAGTTAATATTAAGGACCATATATGCATGGGCGGCAGAAGAAAAAAATTATTGAGGGGGGGGGGAGGGGAGCACAGTGGAAATTGTAATAGTTTGGAATGAAATCTGAAATTCCTATTCAATCGTTACTGTTGTTTTCCGTAATATAATTGGGGGAGGGGAGGCTTATTACGGCACCCATATTAATTCAAGATTAATTAAATTTTTATAATTCCTTCTTTTGTGGCAAGCAAGATTGTACACAAAAGTTAATTAAATTTGACCCGTGCAATATTTTTCCTTCTAAACGTTATTAGTAATTTAAATATTTTTGAACACTTATACTTAGTACCCTAGTCTCATAAGAATGGCGTTGCCTGTCAAGGCCTTCTGACAAATCATCCTTCTCTTCCTCCAAGAAATTTCTTCTTCCTTCGAGCCTTTGAAGCTGTAAAGTTATTATAAGAAGTAAATAAACAGGAACTGATTTACACAGCTGTATAATCATATTAAACTCTTGATGCTAATTCCACCACGCAGTAAACCAGAGCTTTTGAAAAGTCTCACGAATTTCTAGTTCTAGACCATTTTGATTACTGGCATTACAATAAACTAAATTATACTCACCTCTTTTGCAATTTCTGTAACATTCTCATCCAGGTTTGACCTTTTATCCTCTAGTTCCCTAAAAAATAAAAAAAGCTTTCTCAGTCAATGAGCTTTTAATGGGAGCATTGTTAATGATATCTGCAGATCAATAACATGAACAACTAAAAATTATATTAAACTAATGTAAACAGCTTGCTTCTAATTCAATACAAAATTTATACATTACTGACATAAAATTTACTTCTTAGCCTTTACAATTCCAGACAACTTAAATCATTATATATTATAATATAAATTATATATAATTATGTACTTCTGTTAGGTTAATAGGATTAGTGACCAATGAAAAAGAAAAAACATAATTATTTTAGTGTGATAACATATTTACTATAATTATGGTATTAACTACTATTGTAGTATTATCAGAATTTTAATATAATATCAACTCTGCTACCAGCAAAAAACTTACTTGAATTGTCTTGAAATTAGGTCCATCTGCTTAGATATGTGAGCTGGTTGAGAATGTACTTGTACTAACTGGTCCTTTTTGTAATAATAATTAGAAGGAAAGTTAATTAATAAAAACAAACAACTATCAATTAATTAAAAAAATTCAATTTAAGTTTGAAAAAAATATTACTAGTTAACAAATGCAACAATTAATTGTCTTTAAGCTGACCAGAGAACAAGAAATAATTGCTAGCAGGGATTTCAGTTCATTTAAGTTATCATTATATGATTGAGAATATTATCTGCTATCCAAATATTATGTTTTAACCAAAACTGAAAAGCATTTCTTGTGAAAACACTTTATATATATTATACACTTGTAATACAAAATTTATGTTGTTGCACAAAAAAATCCCAACTTTGGTACTTTTTTTCTCACTTTGATTTTAGATTACATTTTTTTTTTCTAATTTCAAGACCCAAAAACAACTTCTTGGATGTCCCCCTCCCCTCCCCCCTCCCATCATCAAAACAATATGAAAAGGAGTGTTAACCAATAATGCCACTCACTCTTAATTTTTGCTGCTCATCCAAGTCATTCTCAACTTCCTTTCGAATTTCAGCAACTTGTTTTTCTCTGTTTTCTACTTCTTCTTTCAAATCTTTAATATCAATGCCTCGTTGCACAATCTCCACTTTTAATTCCTCAGTAGCTTTTTGAAGTTCTTTGGTTTGTTTTTCTATTTCCCCAGGTTTTGGCATTCTGGAGTATTCTCTTTCAAGAAGCATTTTCTCTTCTTTCAGACTATCCATTTTTAAATTGGTTTTTCAAGTTGGTACTGTCTTTCATCTGCTTGGGCTAGTTCATTGTGGTGTTTTAAAAGCTCTTGTCGAAGTTTATTAACCTCATTATTTTCACCTTCGGGAAAATTGTCTCCCTTTTCTAGTTCTGATCGCTGTTTTTGTACCTCTTGATGCATTTCCTTTGCCTTATGCAACAAGGAAGACTCTGACCCTCTGCTTGTCTTGAGTTGATCATGAAGGCTGGTATATTTTGCTTTTAATTTTGCTACTTTTTCACCAGCGATTGAGCCTTGTGTAAAAAGCTGCAGAATAGATGAATCTGTATTGATTTTACTGATTTATATAACTTACATGTATGTAGAAGTTTACAAGCTACTTTAATTTGAAACTAAACAAGCAGAGTTCTTTTACATACATCATATAATTAAGCTACAAACTCATACAAGTATCTAAAATAACTTTGCTTGTTTGTAACAAAACAGATAAACTTGAGAAATTATAATTACAGTGTATAAATAAGTATGAATTATATTTATTGGTCCAGTTTACCGTAAATGCTCTAACAAGCCCCCCACCCCTCTCTAAAAAGGACCCACCTCTAAGTCCAAGGGTAAAGACAATAGAGCTAAAATAAGGCGTCTTGTATCAAAAATACATTTTGTCAACGGTTACATCTGTTTCAATTTTTGTAAAGCCCCCTCAAAACTTGACGTTCCGTCCAAAGCATTCCGCCCAGCGGGATGCCATCACTCCACTGGCACTATTCTGATTTGTGCAACACTGAGACAGTTCAGAGCTTACACCACTGCTGGCTGGAGATTCAAGTCGCATACTAGTTGTTGGTTAAGTTATCATATGTATGGTATTTTGATGACATACCGACAAAAACTATATGCAAAGTCCACTTGTTTCATGAGTACGTGACCGGTTAAAATTTCGGTGGTGTAACTCGGAACTTTCCCAGAGGGTATCGAATCACAGAAAAGTGTAACTTATGAAGAAACGGGCGCGAACTTTCAACTGCAATATTAATTTTCACATGACCGCTTTCCATTATTTCGCCAGCTTTAGATCCAAAGCTTTCCAAAAAGAATTTGCCTATTTTTATTGTTGTGTACGCCACTTTTACGCTTATTCAGGTTGATTTCTACATGTATCCAGTTGCAAATTTTGGGTTCCTTTTTTTATTCGCACTCGTTCACAATTTAAGTTTTCAGACTTTTGATTCAACGGCATAGTATTGGTCGTAAAATTTAAGTGGTTGTTACAAGAGAGGTCAACCTTCCAAGTTTACGATTAACAATAACGGGGGCAGTTTGAAGTGCAATGTTCTCGATTTATTTTTCGCTAACTCACCTCATCTAAACATTGAAAAGCAGGACTGGATGACACATCGACTGGTCCCTCTTCTTGGTGAAGACGCGGAGCGACCGCCCAAATAGCTGGATCAATCTCGCGGCCATCAGTCTCCCTATCTTCAGCATCACTCATTTTGACCAAATTAGAATAAAAACACCCAAAAACCTTTATATCATGAGCGGTTCAATCCAACCGCCATCTGATGTCAACAAAATGGCTGCAGGATCCGATTCTGACTGACTGTCTATTGTTTTATCCGTTGCCAAGAAACAATGCATCTAGTCCCCAGTTTCCACGGCCGAGAACGGTCGAGGTGGAATGTCACATGATCAGTTTTTTTTTTTTTTGCAATGGAGTTGCAAAAATCATTTAGTTTTGATGAATGCATTTTGCCAAATATTTTAAAGGAAAGGGAAAAGTATAGCGGAGAGAAAAGTGAGGAAAACTATGGTAAGGTTTTAATGTGAACAGCCATTATGCTTTTACTGTGCACAGTTAGTAATAGTAGAAGTAGTAAGTAGTAGTAGTAGTAGTTAAATTTCTCATTGATTGCCAATACACCTAGGCCTTTCGGTTTGAGTGTACATACAGTTTGTTTTATGCGGAACTTTTCTTAGGGAACTTGTGCTCCATGGTCTTTTGACAATGTTCTTGTTGAAATCAGGTTTCATTGTCATTGATCAAAACAACCTTCAAAGTAAAAATCGTTTTAAAACTGTATTTATAATCACATCCGGCCGGCCCGACCCAGGTCCTTTGGTGTTTATATTTTCGCTCCATAATGACTAGACAAACCAATGTTACATAATGTCTTTTTGCCACAATTCAAACAGGCAAGCAATTCTTAGGAACAATGGCCATAAAGCTATCCTCCGCTTTTAATATGATTTGAACAGAGCAATACATGTATTTGTTGTTACGTTGTATAATATCACTTGGAATTCAGTGTTCCCCCCCCCCTATATAGGAGGGTACTCCCTATATTGATGTGGTAAGTTTGACTGTCATGTTTTGCAGGGATTAAAATAGTCTGATTGTCATCCCTACCCTTTTTACACAATGTAAATACAAAATGCCTCTCGTGTTTTGCTGAGATTGAAATTTAATGTTTCAATACATTTGTAAGATGTCTGTTTTGTCAGACATTTTTATTATTCTTATTATTATTGTTTTCTTTCTAAATTTTAATAGAACCCAAAGATAAAAGAAAGGAGCTAAATGCACAGATTGTTGGTGAGGAAAAGGACAACAGTGTTCTTGTTGCTTGGACTGATTCAAGTCCATCTGGAACTGTGAGTGAATATACCGTGATTGTATAATACATTTTAGCAATTTAATTAACTTTTTCGATAATTCAATTTGCATAAAGAAGATCATAGAGAATTCAAGAAAGATGTATCTTAAATGCATGCATGTCTGCACTAGTCTTATAATTTTCAAAAACCCTTCCAAACTAACAAGTTTTAATATGTCAAATTAAAAACACTATGAAAAAACAGAAAAATTTTTTTGCTTATAAATTCAAATGGCTTCAATGACTGAAATTGATTGTTCAGTTTTTTCAGAGTTGAGTTTGTTTTGCTTAAGTTATATTAATGAAAATAACAAATTTGAGTTGAATATCCTGTTTGTGTTTTAGGCTGAATTTCCTTTACCTTGGACATGCTGTCTATAATTGATATTATTTTGGCTTTCAGGGTGGCCGAAAGGTGACCTACATTGGACTGTATGAATGTAGCAGAGAAAACTTTAGGGTAAGTTCATACAATGGACGTTCCTATTTTTTCGATAATGATTCTTCAACCTGCAGTCTGAGAATTTGAATCCTTGCAAATTTGAGTCATATTTGCAAGAATCAGAAACATTAAAAGTAAGTAGCTAGTTTAGCTTTGAGCCGCTCTTGAAGGAACACTAACCTATTTTGGGGATGTACCTTAAGGGAAGAGGAGGGAGGGGGGGGGGCGGGCTCCAGAGGTTCCAGAACCTCCCCCCCCCCACATTTTCTGCAAAATATAACTCAGAGAGTCTTTGTAGTACTTTATCTCAACAAAAAGATGTTTTAGTAATCCTTAGAAGAAAAACATGAAATTCATTTTGGACCCTCTTCCATCCAACCAATAATCCTAGGGACACCCCAGCTTCTTAAACAAAGTGATTATCATTTATACAATTGATACTCAAGCTCAAGAAGTTAAGACAATGGTCAGGTCAGGGTTAGAACATGCTATCCAATAAAGCTGTGGTTATATCATAATTGGTGCAACATTGCGTGCACCATCGTGCACAACTGAAACCCTTTGTGTAGCCAGAAGATGAAATTGTTGCATTCAATGTTGCACAAGTAGGGTAGGTTTCTTCTTCACGCAACTGTTGCGTGCAACAGTTTCAAAGTTGGCTACATCAGGTGCAATTTTAAGGGCGTTAAACTGTAGGTCCCTGGTGGCAGACCTCGAAGGGGACCTCGAGTCCTATTACCTCATGTTCTCCTGTGACTCCTTGAGTCAGAATGTCATAAAACAAAACAAATCAGATGTAACACGTACTGTGATTGCTGTGGCGGTGCTTTTTGATAATGAATAGAGTGTGTCTGCATACATCATCGCGGAGATTATTTGCTGTTTGTGCGGCTTTCAGTTTTATACAAGAAATATAGAACTCACTTCCTTGCTTTGTTCAACGAAGAAAAATTTTGCAAACATAGGCAGCAGACATTTTCCGTAATTTATGCTGTTTGCAGCCACGCAGAGCTGGGAAGCTTAAGGGCAAAAAAGGGGGTAAAGACCTCGAGCTCTTTCTTTCATTCTTTGAAAAGAAGCCTTTGCAAAGAATGAAGCGCCTGGCGACAGGCAGGGGGAAGTTAGAACCTGGTGCAGATCTTCAAGGACGCTCTCTACTTCTTAAAGACCTGCTCCTTACAGAATGTGGGTGCATTTGTTATCAAACTGTTTGGCCTGAGGTTTTCTCTTAATTTGTATTTATTCATATTCTACAATTCTACAACGATCAACAATGATGAGTTGTTCATCTTGTAGCAGAATGTTTTTAATGTTATTAATGAGTCAACTATTACCTAACTGCCGATTTGGGACAAAGTAGTGCTTAGTTCACGTCTCGAAGGTTTGAAAAGGCTTGTTTGTAAATGTTGTGTCAGCTGTAATCGGTGTGTCCCAGGAGTCCCACTCGCATATTTTGATGACTGGTGGGGTCAAAATTATTTTTTTTGGGTCTGAAATTTCGGCCAAATGGAACTTTTTTTGGTTTACAGAAGATGGCCGCGGCCGAGGCCGAGACGGTTAGCGTGTTTGACCTGTAATCCTAGGGTTGCGAGTTTTAGCCCCGTGAGACCATTGTGTCCTTGAGCAAGACATTTTACCCCAGTTCAATGTAATCGACTCAGCTGTGTAAATGAGTACCATCTTCTGTTCGGGGCTAATTTGCGATAGATTTAGTGTTCTGTCCAGGGGGAGTCAACTTACTCTCATTTGCTTACGCTTTAGCACTACGAAAACCGGAGATAATCGCTTATCAATTAGAAAAGATCAAGCTTTATCTTTTTTTATTGAAGACGGCTTTTTTTTGGGTCGCGAAAAAGGTTTGGTATTGTACTTTTCATCATCTCAATTCAACAATAACTGAAGTGCAGTTTACTGGGAATGCTAAAAAAGTAGGGTTTTTTTGTGTATGAAACACAAGCCTCCTCCCCTCATCATTTGGGCCTAGCATACATGTTAACAACGTGAGATGTTTCGAAGCCCGTTTAATGAGATTTTTGTACCAGGCTAAATTTAAGTACAGGTAATGTATTGATGATTTTGGATATCGTGACAACAAGTCTTCAGCTACAAAACATATTTGATTTCGAAACAAAACTGAGATTTATTGCACCATTTCCATATTTACCACTCAAGACTTGAACTCAATGTGAACTGTACCAGAAATCGGGAGACGGGGAGATCCCGGGAAATCGTACCGGGAGGGTTAGAATATCTGCATTAGAATTATTTCACCCCTCTTTCTTTCTTATAAACTGTTGTTACAGTATACAAGGCCTGATTACTACAAGATCTTATTCAAAGTTTAACTAAAATCAATATTTTTGTAGCTATTATTCATCCATGATAAAAAAGCTGAAGTGGTCGGTGCATCCGTGAATCAAGAAAGGACTCTTCTAGGTATGTTAATTTCAACGCTTTCAATTAACCAGCACCGAACTTCTCCTTACACGACTCGTAGAAATTAAGACATTAGATAACGAGAAAGTGGGAAATGAATCTCTCTTTAGAACAGACGCACTAGGTATCGTAGTCAGTGCTGTGCAACTTTTTTTTACCAGCTGTATAACTAATATATTAATTAATTAGCAACTGGTGTAAAGTGTACCAAAACCTTGATACCGCATGAAGTATGGATCAAACTTGGGAGACTTTACCAGTATGACATTTGTTGTACTAATGTTGAGGACTTGTACAGTGAACTCTACGCGTTACCATTGATAGTAAGATCTTAACTCAATCCTTTGATTTGACTGAAAACCTTGGTTATAATAATTATACTTTTATTACCTGAAAGCCTGAATCACTAAAAAGTGCAAGTATTTTTAAGTAAAGACCTCGTTATCGGACCGTTGATTAATAAGTGCTAGATGTGTTTGTGGATGATGTTTCATAGTGCAACCACTGATTGGAGAGAAGCTTCCACAATTTACAGTTTAACCCTCCAGACAGACACCCAGATAAGACGGCCGATTACCTCTTCAAAACGGACAGTAAATCTTGGTCCCTGCCGTTTTCTCATTCAATCGATTACTTTATTTTAAGTCTCTTTAGGAGGATGGACACCTCCCTAAGACGGACAGCTAAGGAAAGTCTCGAAGATGTCCGCCTTAGAGGGGTTGGACTTTACCTATATTCCTCCCGCAGCAAACTGCCTTCCGTAGTTACCATACGGTTGGAGGGAGGGAGTACCGGTTTTATAGATGCGAGACCATCTATTCGCTTAGTTATAGTAGTGTAGATATCAATTTATTGGAAGACCAACAAGAGAGAGCCAAAATTTTAATTTTCTGTATCCATATGAACAGCATTTACCGTTACGGAGCCCTATTACGCTGCCTTAGAAGACCCTTCGAATTCAAACTTTCCAGGTATGACTAGTGTGAACAGTTTCTTGTTGATAGTATACAAATTGTTTGCAGTTGCTTGAACGTAAAATAAATTATAACATCCAAACACTGATACTTTTGCTGCAATATCATAAACTGCTGCATAGCTGAGTATTTTTCATGTTCGTGATTAATCAGTGTCAAGTCCATTATATTACTTAACATCGTGGAGGCAGCGTGGCTCAGTGGTTAGGGTGACGGATTTGCATGCAGTTGTCCCCGGGTTCAAATCCCACTCTGACCACTGACAGGATTTGGCTTCGGTGATCCCAGAGTCAAATCCACCACGCTTGTA
>JAOBAT010096724.1:0-16632 GCA_026413305.1 Hydrozoanthus tunicans | reverse complement strand
ACTTCTCATAGGAATACTATGGACTTAAGTTGGGAGAATTTACAAACTCGTCTTTCGGCACTCTTAGGGGTTAAAGGATTAACCATTACCACTTTCCAGTATCGCTCTTACCACCACTGTTAATTTACCTTCACTCTCACTATTTCTGTTTTTTTTTAATATCAAGTCGTTGTTGTCACTGTTTTTTTCATCCTTACGCAGTAGGAACATTTATACAGTGCTTAACGGCATAAGAAAGGATTTATCTTCTTGTCTTTCAACTGTTCATACAACAATTAACTATCGTTTCTTTCCCTGCCAAGGTAAATCCGGACGATCTTCCCGACCAAGCCTCGGATATCAACCAATATGTTTATCTCGTGGCCAAGTCTGACGATCCACACCTCACATTCCACAAAGAGGCCAAAGTACTAGTGAGCCACAAGAATGGCCTGGTACTTATTCAGACAGACAAACCTATTTATACACCCCAGCAGTCTGGTAAGTGCAAGTTTGAGACGGAATGAGGTATGAGGGTGTGGTTCGGGAACACCGAGTTGTTTTAGACAGATAGACGGATAGAAAGATAGATAGATAGATAGATAGATAGATAGACAGACAGACAGACAGACAGACAGACAGACAGATAGATAGATAGATAAATAGATAGACAGACAGACAGATAGATAGATAGATAGATAGTAGATAGATAGATAGCAATAGATAGATAGACAGACAGACAGACAGATAGACAAACAGAAAGACAGAAAGACAGACAGATAAATAGATAGATAGATAGATAGCCATAGATAGATAGATAGATAAATAGATAGATAGCCATGCGCAACAGATAGAAAGATAGATAGATAGATAGATAGATAGATAGATAGATAGATAGATAGATAGATAGATAGATAGATAGTTAGATAGTTATTAAACATATTACATGGCAGTTACAAGACTGAATTGCGTAATCAACATATTTAAATTGCGTAATAATTGGATGTACATATATTATGAAATTTGTAAAATTGGAATATAAACTAAAATTTACGATATTGTTATCTATTGAACGGAATACGTTGCACACAATGCGGGAGAGAGTTCCTGTGCCTGTCAGTTTTGAAACGCAGTAAGAAAAAGTTCCTCTGGCGCCTCAGCTCATACTTCGAGTTGTTGACGGGTGGCAAGAGGAGTTACTTGTAATAGACGAGCAGAAACGATTGCAAAGGTTGGCTCGTTTGTCCTTGAGGGTTGTGAGACCGAAGTTGGTGATGCATTCATCTTATGAAGAGTTCAGTTAATAATTTGAGAACCTAACACAAGAGAACTTGTGGCCTCGTTTTCACCGGTCACAAAGTTACAATATCAGTTAATTATATTTCTCTGTTTTGCAGTTAAAATGCGTATTATTCCCTTGGGGTTCGACTTGAGGCCCTCCAATTTTAAGGTACGAATTGACCGTCTATTTACAGATAACTCATCTTTTAACGGGAGCATCTATTTGGGGCAAGGTTCCAACGAGCACTCTTCCAAAATGACCCTGGGAGTCCTTGAGTATTAAGGCTCTACGCTTCTTTTTGCACTGACATCGCTATCAGTCCGTTTCCAGGATAAATAATCGCGCTTTTCAAAAGTTTCTTCAAAGAAAGCAAGTAATGTAGTAAAGGTATTAATAGTGCTAGTTTGAAACACGACATTTAACTTGCCTGTTTCTTTTTGAATAGACTGATTTTGTTTGATTTTTGATTCTCTTCCTTATGTACACTTACAAATCAACACAAGGTAAATTCTGCTATTTCATTCTTTTGACTTTGGCTCTCAGAGTTGTTCCTCGAGTAAAGAAAACAGTTTTGAGATGAAATATTTCTTTTAGAAATTTAGCAGGACATGTCACAGGCGGACCAAGCTAATGTCAGTGGTAGAACTCACCAAGATTTGATTAATTTCAATATTTAATGGTATGGGACTTAGTCGAGGGATTTTTTAGTTTTGCCTTTAATATGGAAGCTATTAAAAGAAACCAAAAATATATAACACTTTGAACCTTGAAACCTCTGAAGTTGTCTGGTTGGTTGATTAAGGGCGTTGAGTGGTATCTAGCAATCACTCAAATCCGCACTTTTTCTGTGCTAGCATAATACCAAATTTTAAAAACTGTCTTTCTCTTTTTTTGACAGGTCACTATCATAATCAAGGTAAGTTTTCGATTGTTAGTTTAACAAATTCTGCCAACATTAGCTGCGTGATCGACTGGAAGGTGTTCCCAATTAAATTTTGAAAAGTAGAGCAAGACAGAAATATAAGTTTCGCGTGCTGAAGGCACAACAAATAATACAGAACAAGATGTGATACTCTAATTCATTAGAAGTTCTAATATGATACAGAATTTAACAATACATTCAACGTGAAACGCAAGAAACTATATTGGCCAGAATGAATCACGTGCACAAAAAAATTTGTGCATACGCAGGGTGTATTTGTGATATTGTTTCTATTGATCGAAGAACTTTGAAAGTTTTTTTCGGGTTGTTTTTAAAATCACTTATGTTGAACTCAGAAGTTTATGGTGGCAGTGTGTCAAGTCGTGTTTTTGTTTTCGAAAACTTGTTATGAATGTTTTTGATTTTGGGAGCGTTTGAGAACAGCCGCCTTTTTTATTGTTACGAAATTTCTTTGCTGGGTCCGACAAAAACAATATATGTTAACCATCTTTGAACTGTCGTTGCATCTAGCTTTACATAGCTGGTTCAAGAAATACGTTCACTTTTTGGACAATTTTTTTTGAAGTTTTTGTTTATTACGAATGCGCTTCTTTCATGTATCTTATTGTGGACCTAATGGTAAATGGGTCCTAACTATTGAGCTTAGATATCGTGTTTTAATGTTGTCTACTTTGTGTTAGCTCAACCGTTCGCTCCTTCATTCCAGGATAGAACTTACACTGCTTGTATGTACACGCTTTTTTCAATAAGAACAACTTTATAAAAACAACAAGGCTCAGATTGGCCAAAATTTAAGAACAATTTAAGAACAGGCTCGATAACTAATTTTTTTTGTTGAAAACTTTACTGAACTTCGATCTTTAACTGAGTATTAAAGAATAAACAAGAAATACTTCGCAGTCAATAATCATTGGAAATCGTCTCGGGGAAAAACGTTGGCGAGTCCATGATAAATTTTCACGGAAAAATTGACCAAATTCGTTTTCCTATACAGATCATGAACAATGCAACACTTTTGGCTTAGTTTATCTTCTATTTAAACATACATAGAAATAAGAACAAATTAAGAACAATTTGAGGTTCAAATCGCCAGAAAATTAAGAACAATGAGCCTCGGCCAAATTTATTGGTTCTTATAAAAAAGCGTGTAGATCTAGACAGACTTTATTTTACATTCAAAAGCGTTTAACTTAGTGGTTTGTTTCTTATTCCGTGTAGAACCCCCAAGGCATTCAAGTTGAGAAATGGCCTGGTTTGAGCAGTGACACAGGTAAGTGAAAAACGATTAATTAAAAAAATTCGTGTTCTTTTGGCTTTTTACTACTGCTCGGAAAACTACGCGAAATTTCTTTTTGTTTAGTCAGACGAATTACGTATTCAAGTAAAGCAAAACAGAAAAAAGGTAGTTTTGCTTCATGTTTGAACTTCTTGATTGATTATATATAGTTGGCAGTCAAACCATTGTTGTCAAAATAGCTATTATTTAATGTATTAGAACTGTCAAATTAAAGGCAAGTTTTGTATATATATAGTTTCAAATACGGTTGTCGCGGCCAGTCATATCCAAGAAATTACAAAACTAGCCAATCAGCGCCAATGTCGCGTACGCGACCATCTTCAAGGCGAGCTCCAGTTGTTACGAAATTGCGGGTTTTTCTGAATTTTCTAGCTTCGACTTGCCAAGTTTAACTCCATATTTTAATAATTTTGGGTTTCCTGTAAAAGAAGAAGACGGACAAGGTAAAGAAACAATGGTGAAATCAAGTATAATTCAATTAGACCTAAAACATTAACAGTATTAGTAAGAAGTTTTATGGTTAATGAGTAATATGACTAAATGCTTGTCCAATTTGGAAAAAGTTCAAGATTGGATTCAAGAAATTCCTCTGATAGCTAAACAGGACTTGTTTTCGGGTTTTTTTCATATCCAATTATTTCCATTTTGACAGCATGTGGTCCTATTTCATATATGAATTTTTTTCTTACCACAGGATTTATTTCAAAAGCGTTGGACTTGGGGAGTTTCGTTTTACTTGGCAACTGGACAATTGAGGCGTGGTTCGGACATCAGGTTTGATAATGATTTTGAAACAATTTTTATGTCATCCTGAATGTACGTACGTGGGGTGGAAGAATGTTTCTTAATAAACCCAGTTCGATCGAATAGTTATTAGTCACAAATTAAAGTTACACATATATATAATTTAACAAATATCACACTATAAAGGGAGTAAGTTGTCAATTTATTAATAATACTTCTAATCTAAATTGGAAAAGTAACCCTATTTCAATATTTTTTATATATCCTTTGAAGAAACAAAAGATGAATTAAGAAGCACTTGAGTCTAGCTGTTGTTTCACTGTTTCTATTTTCCTTACAAGAAAGTTGTATTTTTTCAAATAATATAACTTCTTTGATTTTTTTTTAGTTCTCCCACAATACATCTGCTCAATTCGAGGTCCGTGAATACGGTAGGTTAATGAGATAAAAGTCAACTTTGAAATGTTTCTCAAAAAACTCCAGATATAAATTATTCATTTTTAGTGACTCTGCAAGACTAGTGCCAAAATAAAACTAATGGTTTCTTGTTCCTCCTTTAGTGCTTCCAACCTTCTCAGTGAACATTACGGCTCCAAATTATGTTGTGCAAAGCGACAAAAGAATACCAATCTCAGTATATGCAAAGTAAGGACTCAATACTCCTTCTTATCAATAGCTAAACAAACGACCTTTAACACAAGTTCACCTTCTGGTTGGAGTTGATGTAAACTATTTGACCCAAATGCCTCATTGAAATGCAATAAAACCCTATTCATTTTTGCGATTGCGACATGAAACTGACTGTCCACAGCAGAACTGACGAGGAGCCTTTGAATAGAAAGACCTTTGTTCATTCAGTCTCTATTTCTGCAGATATTTACTTCCGGTTTTCCATCTATTTTCCATATATAGTTGGCTTGGCCTTCTTGAAGCCAATCAGGGGAGTGAACTCATGGCTTTTTGCTTCCGGTATGACGAAAGGTTCCTTCCATGTTTAGGTCCTTCCAAAAATATGCCCCCAGGGATTCATGTATTTGGAGTAGTAAACTTCAAACTTAATGTTAAACTCAGGGGGTACGTATTCTATCAACCAATGTTGGTGGTAGTTAGAGTTGTAAGTGCATTCAGTTAAAAATCCCAAAGTAAAACAATTTCTGCAAGCAGAAAATCTAAAACTAAAAATTATAATTTCTATAACAAAAATTAGCCTTTACAAAACGTAAATATTCTTCAATGTATAAGCTACCCGGGGCATATAATCAACATTTTACGGTATTTAACCAATCACACGAAGAAGAGCGCTCACGTGGTGATACGTATCGTGCATAGGACGCTTTTGGCGCGAAATTTTTCCCGCCAGTCAAGGTTTAATGGACTTTGACGTGTTACGCAAAGTAGTGTTTCTTGTCATGTGAAAGTCTTGTTTTTGAATATGGAGCTGATGACTCGAATGTTAAGGTTTTTGTCACACTCAAATGAAGCAAAGTCTAAAGAGCCGGCTGTTTAAACAAATTCGTTTACCAACTTGAAGATATCAGTATGTTGTGTTTTTTCGAACAACAAGTCTTCCGTTTTCGAGTGATGTTGATAAGAGCTAGAGCTAGAAGAATGAGCTCAGCGCAACTTCGTCGACCTGTCGGTATCAGTCAAATGCTGTGTTAACTCCGCCGAAGTCAAAAGTAAGTTTAGCTAGTACAAATGGTTTTTCAGAAGCGCATGTTTTCACGTACGTTTTACGTCATTAACGACAGTGAAAGAGTGTCATTCCACTTGAAACTTGGTACCTATATATTTATACGTGCGATAACACGCACACACAAAAAACGGTTTGCAACATACAATACTTGAGTGTTATGATTTGATTTGATTGTTTGCGAAATTCGACTGCAAACACTGCGATGCAAAACCACACTTGTTTTTGTTGATGGAGTCAGGGAACTGAGCCCAGCATATTGCTAAACTAAACCATTTCGACTAAGATTTATTTTTGCACAGTTACAAGAAGTCAGTTAAATCGAGCACTATTGAAGACCTCCAACTCTTTCGAGTTCGTAAAAATTAGAAATGTCTCCTCCGCCGAAACCTACGTCGTTTATTGGGAGCTCTGTGTCTTTCATACTGCTCTAATCAGTAAGATCTTCATTCTTGGAGTCGAACGGTCGAATAGAAGTTGAAAATTTAGTCTGCATTATTAAACACTTTAATATTGGTTCTCAAGTTTTGGTTGAATTTTTCCTTTATTAACTGGTGTTTAACTTCATGCAAAAAGGTCTGTCACATTTGTGTTGGTTCCAATTTTCATTTGTGCTTATTTTTTTCCCTCCATTTTTAGAAGTCGTTTCTTTTTTCAAAGTGTGCTAGCTATGTGTTCTGCTTTTCTTTCTTACCTTCTACACTTTTTCTCTTCTATCTTGATAATCATCGTAAAACCTGGCCGATCGAAGTATGCGGTCATAATTTGTTTGACCTAATTTTAATTCTTAGGACCTCTTCTTACTCGGGTTGCCGGGTTGTTGTACTTCTAGGTGAATAGTTTTAAAAAAAACTGTTCAATGCGTCGGCGATTAGAAACAAACTCGTGGTTAGATCTGATAAATAAACTATCAATGCCGTAAATAAGTTGAGAAGCTGACGTTTCGAGCGTTAGCCTTTCTTCTGAGCATCTGAAAAAGTGAGGTCTTTTATAGCTAGCAAATGAGGTGAAAGGCGATTGGTGAAAAGTAAAACCGAAATAGAATCAGGCGAATGAAAACCGCTCATTAATTCCATTCGGAGCCAAGGTGCCAAGTTTGAAAATTTATTTTTCTGTTCCTTTCTTCTGCGCGACTCTTTAGAGCCATTGTGAAGAGAAATTCCGGTAATTTGCATGTTTTGAAAAGACTGCCCCGGTAGATTAAAATGTCGCGCGACTGGTTTAAAGAGTGAAACATCAGTGACTTTAACATCTCTTAAGTGCTCAACGAATCGGTCACTTAATTTTCTGCCTGTTTCTATTGTACTTTGCCTTCTCGTTTACATGTAGGCGGGCTATCTCGGCAAGCCGAGACAACTTTAGTCCATGTAAAGGCATACAGCCGAGATATCGGCCAGGCGAAACAAGATTTGACAGTTGTGACACACGTAAACTTAAGTAACTATTCCGGCTTTCTTCAGCGAACAATGCAAAGTGAAGGGGAACGATTCCTGTTCCAAATCTTGCAGAAATGTAGAAAACTGACTGCGTTCAACGAACGGGCGATGTCACGAAAAATGATCCATGTTGAACTTGTCTCAGCCAGACGGGATGACATCTTGCATGTAAACGCCAGCTTGTTATCGTCGGCTTGCCGGGACAACTCGCTCCATGTAAAGTGGCCCTTAGATATATAGGCTTGCACTTCTAGTGTGGCTCGTACAAAAATCAGTAATTGTTGTCTTTGTTTCTCCTCTAGACACACCTACGGAAAACCAGTCAAAGGAACACTGGCTATACGTCTCAGTATTCTTCAAGTCAATCAAGATCCCGTTCTGATTTCATACTTTAGAACAATTGTAAGTTCTCAACACGTTAGTGTGAACATTAACATGTATTCTTATAGAAAGATTTGCTTCAAAACTAGACAACCAACACTAATCGCCAGATTTGCGAATGGGCATGCAGAAACAACATTTTCGAAAACCTTCGTTTTTCCCTGTCCACGCTGAGGCGTTGCGCTTTCGTTTTCAAAAACCTTCTCTCTGGAAATCGTTTTCAAACACCTCCGTTTTTGGTGAATCACACGTTTGTTTTTGATCGTGCTAGTGTGGACAGAGGCAAATACGGATAAGGAAAAAAAGAAAGATCTCGGGAAAATATTTCCCCGACCGAGCAAACGAGGTTACTTAGATATTAAATTTATCATACGGCTGCAGTTTTAGGTTAGTAAATGAGACCGAATGATTAACGTTTAGCGAGATTTGAGTCCAACAACTCCCCCTTCGTGTTTGGGAAGTTTATGGACCGATTCTCGGTCAGCGCGCACGATTTTGTTATTGATCTGAGAAATTTGGTTTGCCATGTAATAAAACTCGGCATCACTTTAACAGCTTGACGATTTCGGACGACAGCAGTACCCTTTAAAAACTCAGACGATCAAAGATCTGCCTGGCAACCTTTGGTTCCCTGAAAGAGGAAGGCTGCGAATTGAGGCGGAGGTAACCGAACAGGCAACTGGACGCAAGGAGACCGCAGTCGATACCTCTGTTCGTTTTACTTCTACCCCGTATCGTATAAAGTACAAGAATACAGCGAAGTACTTCAAACCCGGTCTACCTTTTGTTGTACGGGTAAGTATAACGATTAGCAATGAGCAGGTGGAGGGATAGATAAACAGAAACTGTCAAAATGTCTTCCGTTGGGTTCCTAGAAAAACTTACGGTTAGCGATTGGGTAGTATGCACAGACACTTTTCTGCATAATACTGTGGTTTACACTCTTTTTTGTAAGAACAATTTTATAAGAACAACGAGGCTCAGATTGGTCAAAATTTAAGAACAATTTAATATCAAAACGGTACTTCAAAGTCAAAAAGTAATTTAAACTAACGTTTGTTTTAAATTACCTTTTGACTTTGAAGTACCATTTTGATATTTTAACCGTATTGGCGTTTTTTGTGCATCATTTTAAGAACAAGCTGTGGCTCAGGGCTCGATTGAGCAATTTTTTTAGCTTTACAAAAATATATTCGCAATTTTTTTTCTTTTAACCATTATCATTGCTTCAAATTAAACACTACCCTGAAGATTGTTCCTTACAATCGTTGTAAACATGCATACAGAATACTGTATCTTCATAGGGAATTAGAATACGCCCGCCAAGCAATCCGTTTTCAAGTACATGTATTGCAGTAACTTAGACCTAGTTCAAACGTCGAACTTTATATGTGCCTAATCTAATACCTATTTGAGTCGATCTAAATAGTTAAGAAGGGCAGTTGATTCAGACGTCGATTACTTGGTGTCGAATTCAATTAAAGTTACTGTGTTCCAAGACCCAAACTCTCTATGAAACAGGCATTTTAGATGTGTCCACGCACTTCAGACTAACCGATAAAATCCAACTTCAAGTCCAAATCCAAAAACCGAGAATAAAATTACTTTCGTATTTCAATGTAATCCGGCAGTACCAAATATTGTAACGCACAAACCAAATATAAAAGATCTTTCCTTAAAAGGAAGTTTTATTGTACAAACGAACACACTTTCTCATACTTTAAACACTATTTCATCACAAAGAAAAATGAAGTATGGGACTCTGGGAACGAGGTTGGCTATTGTTACGTGTGGGGTTTAATAGGAGAGCAAAACATAACTGTTACTTTCGGGAAGCCGCACCGTTACTCTCGGGGGCACCATTACAGTGGAATACCCACGGTACTTTTTAAAAAGAATCAAGCGAACTGTTTTTGATGTTGTGTAGGTGGAGGTTAGTTATCCTAACAAGAGACCAGCAGTCGGGGTACCCATGAAAATTATCGCTACGGGAATTAAGGAAGATAACAGCAGGGTAGCCTTGAGGCAAAGGCAAAACAACCAAGGAGGAGGGGCGGACCAAGGGAACAGAGATCAAACCGGCAGCAGAGGCGAAGCTGAGTTCGTTGTGGACGTTCCGCGTAAGACAAAAACTCTTGAAATAAAAGTAAGTTTAACAATAAAAGTTAAGTAACTACCCCTAGCGTGGCGACCGAAAACATTTTTCGAAACGGTTTTAAGGTTTTAAAATATCTTGGACTCTTTAGATTAGTATTGATTGAATTTAAATTTAAAACTTAATTTATACGAAATCTTGACGGAATGAAAATGTTTCTTTTTCCATAACGACTCTTTCAAACTCTTAAAAGTACATGTAGTTATAAATATGTCTTACTTCTTCCCAAAGAGGTTTTAGCAAAGGAAGTTAGGGGTGCTTTGATTGTGGCATCATTTGAGGTACTATTTTGGCGGCGCAGTGGCCGAGCGGTTAGCTTGTTCGACTCGTAAACCTAAGGTCGCGATTTCGAGCCCCGGTCAGACCACTGTGTTGTGTCCTTGAACAAGACACTTTACCTGACTTTGTTCCAGTCGACTCAGCTGTATAAATGAGTACCAGTTCTGCTGGGGCTAACCTGCGATAGATTAGTGTCCTGTCCAGGGGGAGTCAAAGACTCTCATCCGCTGAACACTACAGAAACCGGAGTTAAGCGCCGGCCTAATGGGCAAGTAGGCTCGAGAAAGGATTTAGCTTTTTTAAATATTATTACCATTGTTAGGGCCCCCAAAGTTCGATCGCTTTTGAAATTATGCATATACAGGGCTATCTTAGCCAACAAATTCAACCAATCAAAAGCTAGCCCCAAGAGTCAACTTACCTCACTTGCTGGTTGCGAAGCATTCAAGGTCTGTATAACCTTTTGTTGCGAATCCATCTTGAGTAACACATACGACAGCAGCCTCAAAAGGTTTTTTGTTCGTCTCTCATCGCTAAAAAATTGAAGTGGGCGAAACCGTCGTATCAACTGAACTGCTTTGATTCCAACATTCAATCTTTTTAGGTCCAAACCGACAGGGACGATATTCCTCGAAATCAAAACGCAGAGGCTCAGTACCAGGCCACTTCGTACCAATCCCCCTCGTCTTCGTATATCCTAGTGCGATGCAACCGGGCCCAGGTTCGTTTATGTTTAAGACTTCAAGCTCAAATTCTCAATAAATATGTTTCTTATACTGGCCTACTTCTGTGTCTTTGTTCCAATTGTGTCAAGTTTTTGCTCTTCTTGCTATACCCAACAAGTATGATCATTTATTTTATGAATATCTGAACGTTTATAATGAAAATCATTAGATCGAATTCACAGAATCACAGTCTCTTTGAAACCTACTGATCTTATCGCAGCCTCCTTAGATGAAAAATTCCATTAAAATAAAACTAAAGACAAGAGAAATAAAAGATAAAAATCTCAGGCACCATGAATATTTTACTCGTCCGGAAACCCTGCTGTGATGATAATTTTACCCAGGAAACATTGACATGTTCTTATAATAAGGAGTTTGAACGTTCAAAAAGTTCTTTCTAAAACGACTCAAACACAAAAGTTTTTGACATAACGTGTGTTCAATTTTATAAAAAAAACGTTTTGCAGGATCCATGAACAAATTTGTTCAAGCTATTATTTACACAAAACCTTTGTTTTTGACATATCATTGTATCATTCTATCTAGATTAGTTATCATAATAATAGGGTTTTTGATCTTCAGTTTTCCATTTTCAAAATTCCACCCAACAAGATGACGTCACAAAATACCAATAGTCACAAAGTCAAGGAAAAATGATTTGGAACATCTGTAACTGCTAGAATTTTCGATCGAGGGGAGCAAGACGCATGATCTCTTCTTGTAGGGATTTGGAGGAGATACTTATTTGCGAGAAAACTTTTAAAGGTGCAATTTTATCGCTTGTTTCTCAAACTTAGTACTGTTTTTGAAAATCGAAATACTAGTTTCGTGTCATACGCTCTTTAAAGGTTAAATGTATTCATAGAGCCCAAAGTTCTTTTAAACTTTTTGTTTTTAGTTTTTTTTTTATCAAAAGAAAGTTTTAGGAGACTGCGATATGCCATTTTCACGTTTTAAGAATTTTCGTTGATTCCGTGAATCGAGATTTTTACATATACGTAAGTATTTCAAAACTTTATTAACAAAATTGCTTAACTTGCCTAGGTTGGACGGTTTGTAGTGTGCGAAGCATTTATAAACAAGGTCAATGTGGGCAGACTCAACTACATGGTAAGATTTTTCATAATTTATATTTGTCCTTTCATTTTCACAAGCAAACCTTTTCGGACTTTTCTGAGTTGGATCTGAATCATTGTCCTAAACCAAATAGCTAGAAATACTTATCAGCGCCGCATTATAACTACACCTAGTTGGAGAATGCATGATAAAGAAATTTAGACTAAAACAGAAATGTTAAAAATCAGGTTGCCAAATAACGGTACTAAACAAGTAGCCAAAATAACTTATCAGTGTATTAGAAAGGAACGTGACCAACTACAATAAACGCATTCTCCTCGAGTCAATGCACTCAACACTAGATAAGAACACGGTGAATGAGCGCAAGGAATTTCCGCGACCATATCTCCCACTTTTAAAATCCGTTGGGGGTGAGAGCTGAATGACTTTTAATCTTAGCGTCACAGCTATATGATAATTTTTCTCTCCTGACAAAGGCAATCAGTGGTTGCTGAAAATTTTTAAAATACTTTTAGGATTTTGATATACGTGTTTATCGTTTTTATCATTTTACAAGTATTTTAACAATTTTTATCCATATCAGATTTTAAACTTTTTATCCTGAAAAATAACTTATTACATTTCGTAAATCAGTGACAACAACAGGGAACAAAACATGGTGTTATCTAAAGCTTTCTTTGATATCTATCATTAAAATATAAAACACAAAACTTAGTTTTTCTCTGTTTTAACACTGTTGACAGTTAAACTAAGGGTAAAAACCAAGCACAATCCCCAATGACTTTCAACAATTTAGAATTTTATTTTACACCAACTTGATTTTCCTTTGTGAGCAAAAGTAGGAGGCCTGTGGGCAAAGGAGAGAAGGCCTGAGGGCAGGCTAGGAAGAGCGCGGGAAGACGGAAAAGGCGCGTGAGCAAAGAAGTGGAAACGGAGGAGGCGTGTGGGCAAAAGAGGGGAAGTGTGTGGGCAAGATTAGGAGGTTTGTGGGTAAAGGTAGCAGGCGTGCGGGCAGACCGGAAGAGGCGTGTTTGCAGGGGGAAGGAGGCGTGTAGGAAGGGGGGGGAAGAGGCTTGTAGGAAGGGGGGAAGAGGTTTGTAGGAAGGGGGGAAGAGGCTTGTAGGAAGAGGGGAAGAGGCTTGTAGGAAGAGGGGAAGAGGCTTGTAGGAAGGGGGGAAGAGGCTTGTAGGAAGGGGGGAAGGAGGCGTGTAGGAAGGGGGAAGAGGTTTGTAGGCCAATTTAAAAACAGGAAAAATGGGGCAAACGGAGGAGCGTGCGGGTAGACGCAGGTGGCGTTTTGGCAGGGGGGGGGGGAAGACGTGTAGGCAAAAGAGAGGAGACTTGTGGTCAGGTGGAGGAGACATGTTAGCAAAATGAAGGTGGTGTGTTGGCAAAAAGGTGGTGGCGTGTCGGCAAAAAGGAGCTGGCGTGTTGGCAAAGGTAGGAAGCCTGTGGGAAAAGGAGAGGAAACATGTTGGCAGGCGGAGGAGGCTGTAGGCAATGGGGTATACCCATGCCTCTTTTTTGATTCTGTAGACTTTCTTTAGACGCTTGTCGTTTTACTTCTATGCCGATAGAAAGCCGTTTCGGCGGAGGTTGATTTTTTGGAACAATGTTGTATTAGGGTAACGAAGAACTTCCACTTAGCACAACGCAATAAGTAACATGATGAAATCAATTTTCTTAGTAGGTTGTAAGTAGCTTGAGGTTGTCAATTCGGCATATGAAAACTATCTACGTGTGAAATAAACATCGGCCTTTCGACTGTCCTTTTTTGAACAAACAGTTTCGTTTTCCAAGATTAATCCTTCTTTCTGTTTCCTGTAACTCCACAGGTTGTTGCTCGTGGCGGAATCGTATTGCAAGATGTCATTGTTCGTGATTTTGGCGTCCTTACAACAATTCGATTTCAAGTGACACACACGATGTCTCCATCAGCCCGACTCATTGTATATTACGAACTTAATGGCGAAGTCGTGGCAGATAGTACCCTGATGGACATAGACGATTCATTTCATAACGAGGCAAGTTCATTTTCTTGCCTACAACAACAACAAAAAGTAAAATTTAGTATATTTATTGTTTCACGATACGAAATTTTGCATTTGGAAATTTTCACAAAACTTAGTTTCCTCTCCCGGGTCTTTAGTTGTACACACTTCCATGAGGACGATTTTTTGCCTAAAGGTTTTTGTTGTGTTTTTGTGCCCTAAACCAACATTTTACTTCAAGGCAATATAATGCTAAAAATGTAGGGCAAGTTATCAACAATTGGAAATAATTATAATGTCTACATGCAATTTTAGAAAAAAAGAACGCTTCCAATGTAACTCAGTTCCCCTTAAATGAGTATATTCTGAAGAGCCATGAACAATAGCACTCAAACCTTAAAAGGGAAATAACAGTGCTTCAGTTTTTGTTTGCGTTTCGGTGTTTATAACTTTAACACCCGAATTGCCTGCTTTGTGTTGGTCCTTCTGTTTTTTGCTAAGTCTTTTTTGTAGTAGCTTGAGATGCTATGTTGTTAATTTTCTCTGTGGGAAATTCGCAAAATCTTGTTTTGTTAGTCTCCTAAACTTTATTAGTGGTGCTTGCAATTAAATCAATCCCCTCCTCGCGAGGACGCCATTTTGTTTCCCTTGCAAAAAGTAATAGTTGTCTTGTCATAGTAAATATGATCCATACTCTGATAAAGCACGGCTTTTGACCAATCAGAACAAGTGTTATTTCAAATCTATATATATTATAAAGAGCCATGAACAATAGCACTCAAACACTTGTGTTTGATAGTAGCTCATATCTGTTTGTAGGTGTCTATCCAAAACGGCGCATCGGAAACATTTCCAGCTGCATCAGTAATAATAAACGTTCGGG
The DNA here is from genome assembly GCA_026413305.1 of Hydrozoanthus tunicans. Taxonomy (NCBI): domain Eukaryota; kingdom Metazoa; phylum Cnidaria; class Anthozoa; order Zoantharia; family Hydrozoanthidae; genus Hydrozoanthus; species Hydrozoanthus tunicans. The sequence continues at coordinate 1,767 of JAOBAT010096724.1, read as the reverse complement.
CAACAGCAGGCAGCCGTGTTGGTTTCTTGGCAGTTGACAAGAGTGTCTATCTTTTACGAAACGACAACAAACTCGGCAGAAAAGAGGTTTGTGAAGAGATGCAGAAAGTGCATGTTCTTGATTTAAACATGTTTCAAGAGCGTTATGACACATTTTTTCCTAATGAGTAAGCATCTGAACGCAGTTAGAACAGAAAAGATTCTCGTCTCTTTAGGTCTACATATGTAGCTTTTACCAAAAAGCCAATAAAAAACTTGGTGTAAAATTAAAGCTAAAAGTTTGAAGTAAAAGTTTTCGCCAGAACCTGAAGTTGACTTCAGTAGTAAAAAACGTTTGTTTTAAACTTTGAACTCCAAAATTTTACACCACTGCTATATCTCATTTCATTGAAAATATTTTTTTACATCTCTAACAATAATGTTTACGAGAACTAAATTGTCACAAAACAATAAAACACCATTTTTCTGTTGTTTTTTTGTACTGCAGGTGTTTGACGCAATAGAAACGCTCGATCTCGGTTGCGGTGTTGGCGGTGGTAGGGACAACAGAGACGTTTTCATGGTAAGTTTTGGCTTCAAAACTTATATAGGCTTCAAGAAACTCACTCACTAACACTATTTGCTAAATAACAGAGTCAGAATGACCTAGCGGTTGGCGGTCGTGCCTCCCACCTCTGTACACTGGACCCGGGATCTAATTCTCGGCTCGTCAAGTCGGCTGAAGGCTGTTCTCCGTGTACTCAGGTTTTCTTCCCTCAACAGAATTGACAACCAGCTAACTCAATATGGCTGCCTGTGTTCCGAGGTCACGCATGGGCAGTATAGCGGCAGCTGCAATTATATATGTGTCTGTCTTCCTTGCGTGTGTGTAATAAGTGCTAGTTTTTATTGTTTTTATTGCTATTATAATTGTTATCATTATTATTATTGTTATAGAAATGATAATCATTTTTACTGTTTAACAAACAATAAGCTAATCTTTCTACAAATATGAAAACTAGTGCATAATACAAATGAATCGATGTCATTGCTTAATGTTTTTCTATCGTAGGATGCGGGTGTTTCTGTTATTAGTAAAGACTTGACCAGCACCGAAAGAAGAGGTAGGTGTGGCCAAATGAACGCCTAGTGAGCTATGAACACAATTTACACATATATATTACTTTGTAAGATTTGTGATTTTAAGTTTAGACAGGACTCCGAACTATAAAAAAGATGGCACAAATTCTTTATTTCTTTTGGTTATATTTCGCTGAAGTTCTGTTTAAGTCGGTTGCGCTGGTTCATGTTAGTCAAAAACTCAAAATTATCAAAAAAAGAGAGTACCTTTAGCTTCAGTGGTTCTCTTTCAGTTAGAGCTTTTATTTCTTAATTCCTTGTTAGTAACTCATGAGTTGTTTCATTTGGCTGTTTTAATGACCTAAATTAAACACTAAAGGGGATCAAACAAATATCACCGATTAACAGGAAAGGGGTGTGACCGCGCTTAGCTTACTCCTGCCTGTGAGGGCCAGTCTGTTGACTGCTGATTGGTAGTTGTATTTGTAGCTCTGTCAAACTGGCTACAAATTTAAAACTAAGTGTGGTTGAAACTGTTGTAATTGATTCAATGAAGGGCGGGGCAGAGCTCCAAAGAGCCTGTGCGATCAGGATCAGCCTATTTTGATCCAGTGTGAGACCGTTTTCATGTTATAATAATAATAATAATAATAATAATAATAATAATAATAATAATAATATCTAGCGAGCTAATCGCCCTTACTTGCAG
>JAOBAT010096713.1:0-16634 GCA_026413305.1 Hydrozoanthus tunicans | reverse complement strand
TACAATAACCTGTTTTATGTCTTCACCGTGTAAAATTAACTGTGTTAAGTTTTGTAATAAAGTTTGACTCTCTCTCTGAGATCAGCAGATTCACTAAATGTGACGGATTTTGCCAACCTGTGGATCTTTTAACCTGATTACTGTAAAAGGCTACTCTTCTAAACATTTTCAGATCTTTTAACCTGATTAAAAGCTACTTTCTATTATTTTTTTCTGTGTGAAATTTTGTGGATTTGAATTTCAGTGCAAAAAGCTCCAGATTGGTAGAATTTTCATTGAAATTGAGGTGATCCGGAACCCCCTACTCACCTCCTCTTAGGTACATACATTTTGTGCTTAATCCACCTCCATTTCAATTCTCTACAGAAATGGAGCAACACTGAAGTAACTATTTTGCATATTAATTAGGAAGTATTTCTTGGGTAGCACAGCTTCAGTTGTCTTAAACAAGTAGCATTGACAGGTGCACGCTGGGGATTTGATGTTAATTAAAAATAACTTGTCAAATGTATGGTGGTAGGTTTCCTGGGGGAACTATATGGGTATGCACCACCCTAGTTGGGTGTGGTCCCCCCACCCATCCTAGATGGGGCTATATTTTTGCCAAAAGTAGAGTTAAGATCAGGTCAAAATTTCCCACTCGCTACTCAGTACAAGATCGTAGGATTTGTGCTCGTTTGAAAAAATAAAAAAGTTAAAAATGACCAAGTTTCTTTAAACAACAAAAATTAAACTTGTTTCGCTCGGTTAACTAACAGATTTAAATAATGATGTAACTATAAAGAAGCAGAGAAACGATCAAAGAAGCGTTCAGTAGATAAACTTTTCTTGACAGAATCAAACCCTTTTAATAGCACCAGCACTCTTTGTACAAAAGTGATAACTTATGCAAAAATCCAGAATTGGTTTCGGGACTTTATTGTTTGTCCCGCACGAATCCCGAGATCCCGAATCCCGAAGCGATCGGGATTTGGTATGATTCCCGCGGACTTTTCTGTAGGTGAAAAAACGAAACGTTTCTAGGTCAGGATACCGGAAGCGACGAGGCACCATCTGCAAAACCATCCACGCCAGTACCTCACCAAAAATTGAATGAGTACTTAGTTTCAACGACCATCGCACCAGTAACTCATCCCTGGATGGAATGGGATAAAGCCAGTTACAGAACTAAGCAATGGTACACCAGACGAACGGTAGAGATCGTTTCCAGTGTCCTCATAACTCTCAGCCCCTACGATGCAAGCTCGTTTTCGCAAACAATAGTTTCGACTCCAGCCATGAATAAAGCTCTTGACCTGAAAGAAATACCACAGTGGTCAAAGGATTATCTTGAGGCTCTGGCAGAGGCATACAACAACGCTAACGGTTGGGAGACGAGAAGACTTTTTCCAACAGGTCTGGTGTTGCCAACTTTAAAGCAATCTCAAGCTTCTTACCTAGCCCAACAAGATATCGGTTTACCATAGCCAACCTGCCTCGTTTGCAGTATGGACGCAGTGCTCCCCTAACGCAACAGCCATCACCAAGAATAAGGGTTAATCCGCGGCAACTTGACCATTTCTTGTCTTTCATAACAAGCGCACACTTAGTACAAGACCTGCCGTTTGGACGAAATACTCTGAAGCTCTCACCTGATAAGCTGATCGAGATACCAAAAATCATTCGAACGATGATACCAGAGAGGATTGCACGCCAATACACCCAGTACTGCAACGAAATTGGCTTCAAACCATTTAGTGAGAGGATCATGCTGCGTGTTTTGTCGGAGTGTAAAGCCTCTGTATACAAGTCACTTCAAAGCCTCGACTACTTCGCCATTGATGGCGCATGTGCATTTGAAGATCTCGAAAATTTAGTACACCAGCTGGGTCAACCTTGCCTTGGGAACAAAAGTGGAGCATGTGGAATTGCTCAAAGCCACCAAACTATACCTTCAAGGAGATTTAAAGGTAAAATACCTTTTCTGAATGCAACCTTATCAGAAGCCCACCGCTTAAACTATAAAACGTTTTCACAAGTTACGTTACTTTTAGTTATGATTTTTCGCTTGTGAAAATGCCTTTGCACTGAGTTTATAGAAGTTTTGCGCTTCGGTTAAACGGCCCTTGATCAACTTAACTTGACAAGAATGACGCGCAATGTAACAAAAACATCACTAGCTTTGTTTGAACAAAATGCGCTTTACGATAAGAAACCATGCAGCAGATATCTCACTCCCTTAAATAATGTCTTATTTGCTATTTTACTTACAACCCACATGTTTCAAATTCCCTTCAAAGACCCAAGTTAGCACTTCACAGACAACTGCCAGTTTCTGCAGTGTTTTTGGTCTTAGTGACAATGCCAATCCTGACCTGCAACAAACGTTCCAAACAGTGCGAAAGATTGGACGCAACCCTCAAAGCTATCTCATAGGCAGTTAAAGAGGCTGGAGGATGACAAAGACAAGGCTGTATACCTAGCTAACTTTGCCACGCTTGCCATTCAGTTGTGGAAGTGGCACATACTAAGATCGTCCAATCAAGATCAGGCGCGCCTGGATATCATCGACGCCCTCGAGCCCGAAGCAGTTTTTTATCGTCAGCGAGTGGGCGATGAAATTTTTACCTCAAAAATACAGAATCACAAACTGACTGGTTTGGCAAGCGTGGCATATGGTGGCACACATCAGTGGTCTACAGACGGATCGAGGGAGAGTTGCAGTGGCAAGGGTTATTCAGTCCTGCAAGCAGGGAAGCTTTGCAGTGGTCTCAACAATGCACAATGTACTTGCCACACTGAGGCGCGAACACAGCATAAGCAAGTCCTATTTCCCCCAATACAATGCCGGCTGCTACTATTCTCCTAGACTTGCTACAAGTAGACTCAATGAATTTTTTTCGGAGCACAGTTCTGGAGTCCAATAATCTTGATTCATGATATCCTTTGATGAAAGAATTCAGTTTGTAACTGCTGTAGTCCACATCAGATGTTTTTGCAGAGGCCATCTCTGTTCCGTTGGATTTTGTGCATACGCATACAGATTAAACTTGCCATGGCGGCGCGGTGGGAGTTGACATGTATAGCGTCACACAGTCGCGGGCGCGTATAAGGCTTAAACGAAATGACAATGCCAGTTAATGGTCAAACGTTCATTCGGCTATAGCTGTAAATTTCACACATTTGACAAATGACAAACAAGTAAGAATTCTGTCTTTTTTAATATTATTTCCGTTAATTGGGGACCTTATGCTATGTGTCCATTTCATTCGAACTCTTTCTTACTCTGATACTGCAGTTTTGTTATGTCGGAACCCAAGTCTCTGAAACGCAAGATTACAACCAAGACTTTGATCGAGAAATACAAGGCTATCCAAGACATTGACAAGGGACTGTCTAAAAAAGATGCAGCCGAAAAGTATGGGGTTCCGTTTAGCACGTTGTCCACATGGCTAGAAAGCAAAGACAAGATATCTGCTGCTTACGAGAAGGGAAAAAACCCAAAGACACTAAAACTGAAGAAAGCAGGCTCTGAAGCTCTCGACAAGGCAATATTCAAGTGGTTTTTATGTGCCAGAGAAAAAAATATCCCTATAAATGGCGAAAGGCAAAAAGGTTTGCGGATGAGCTGCAGATTGAAGATTTTAAAGGCTCAAATGGGAGGCTTGATCGATGGAAAGTTCGGTTTAATGTAACAATTAAAACTGTTTCTGGAGAAGGAAAGTCTTGCACTCCTGAGATGACAGCTCCTTGGAACGAGACTACCCTACGAACTATTCTCTCGAGCTGTAAACTTGAAGACATTTACAACGCTGACGACTTTGGGTTGTTTTATCAAGCACTGCCTAACAAAACTTTACACTTGAAGTCTGAAAGATGTGTGGGTGGCATGCACAGCAAAAGCAGGTTGACTGGAATGGCTGCTTCAAATGCAGTGGGCGAAAAGCTGCCCATGTTTGTTATCGGCAAATCAGTTCGTCCACGTTGTTTCAATGGCGTTCAAAACATCCCATGTCGATACAGGGCGCAGAGGAAAAGTTGGATGAACAGCGATTTATTTGACCAGTGGGTGAGAGAACTAGATGCAAACATTGTGAGAGAATGCCCATCCACATGTTAAAGGGCTTTAAGCTATTAATTCGCAGCCAATGGATCAGGGCGTAATTAGGTTAGTGAAAGCCCATTACAGAGCCCTGACAATCCAGCAGTATTTCCACGCTGCAGAGAACAACAAGCCGATGCCCAAGATTAGTATCTTGGCGGCTGTGAATATGCTCTCAATCGCTTGGAAGAAAGCGTCTGAAACAACCATAAAGAATTGCTTCTGACGTGCGGGTATTTCACAACAGTCCCAGGAAACTGCTGAAAATGATAGTGACGACCCATTTAAAGATCTGGATGAAAAGCTCGACGCCCTTACAGAGAGAGCCCCAGAAATAATTTCTCCTGAGGTCAGTGCACCAAGCGTAACCGAATGTGACGACGATTTCTGCACTTCTGACAGATGATGAAATTCTTGCTGAATTTCCTCCTTCTGGTAATACTGAGGCAGAAGACGATGACGATTTGGTTATCGAAGAACCTCCCCCGCCCAAAAGACCTTCCAGACATGAAGTGTCCGCAGCCATCGATGTTCTCCACACTTTTTGTCTGTTTCTAAACACTGATCATTTTGCTGAATTCAAGTCCGGTGTTGAGAAACTGACGAACATAGTTGACAGAAACAGGATAGATGGTCAACGCCAAATATTTGTGACGGACTTTTTCTCAATTAAATCATAGTCGATTTAATTTTTACAAACGGGCGCTGAACATTCTGATGAGCTGAACTTGTACGCGTTGTAGGTGGTTTTCATTATTTTGTTTTGTTTTGTTGGGTTTTGTTTTATCGTTTTTGTGCTCTTCTATTGCTAAAATTGTAAATTAAAACATGTACAATGAGTAAATACCCTATATCACGTGTTTTTGATCCTTTTTGTTAAAAACCCCGATAACTCGAAGTAATTTAATATTCCCTTGGCAATTCGAGTTATCGGGGTTCAAATGTAAACCTCAAAACTCAAAAAGCCTGAACAAGAAAACAATGTATTAAAATTGGACTTCATTATTATATTAATGCTAAAAGTAAGTCTTGTCAATTCTTGGTTGTGGTCCAATATGCCAACAGCTTCCCAAAATCAGTGGAACTTCTAGCCAAGTACCATCGCAATGGACGCCAATTAGCTTTTGGTAACCCCAAATCCATTGCCTCTGCGATTATGAATGACCCCGAAGTAAAGGATGCAATTTTTGACTCGACATGTATATGAACTTGTCATAGAGATCACTGAGCTTTGTTACAAGTCCAATCGATCGGTATTGAAGAAAACCTTGAAATACGATCTAATGGCAGTTTCCTGGGAATCAGTGCACAAGGAGCTGGAGGAACGAATACCAAAATTTCTTCAGGTTATAAACGCCTGCGTCAGAAATCCTGCACAAACCAGAAATGTGCATAAACAATTTACCAGAAAAATGTTTGAAATGCTAGGATCAGGTATTGATGCCCTTTTTGAAATTGTGGAAAGCACAAGTTGAAGAAGATGTCAAGAAGGAGAAGCAATTATTGAGCACTATTGGACAGTTGGAAGAGGAAGGTGCAACACTGAAACAATTTCAGATATCAGAGGGGAACTGAATCTCCACAGGGAGAGCATGCATTCAGGTTATTCTTTTGCTGGAGACAATGTGGGCATGAGTGTTACCTAGGCAGATGACATTGAGGAACCGCCACAAGGACCATCACATATTTCAGCTGTTTGCCTTTAAGAACCGTGTCAACTGCAATCACCTACCTGCTGACAGGCCGAACTGGGACATCAATACCGAGCCATTCACCACATTTATCCCTAGTGCTGATGACCTGGAGCTACTGATGGAAGAGCTTATCGTGTTAGTTAGCAACAAATGGGCCCAATTGGTCCCAGCACTGGCATGGTTTATAGACCATTTACCTAAGAGGATTGAGCACGAGAGAATGCAGGAAATAAAGAAGAAAACAGAGAAAGTACTTCTGCTCTTTTAATTCCTTATTTATTTGGGGGGGCTACTTTTCCATTGAAGTCAAATTTCTTTCCTCTAAAAATTTAATGTAGACAAAAACTGAAATTGAAAGTCAATCACACTTCTTCAAATTCTTGGGATGGGAGACACTCCCATATAAAGAATATTGGAGACTTGCTGGAGAATTAGTATTATTCTAACAAACAGGGTTAAAATTTTTCACATTTTGGTATGATAATCTAAGCAGATTTGATCTCAAACAATTAAATGAGTATCAAATTTTTCCTGCACATTTTTATCTAAAACATGGTTTACCTCAACCAAAACTTAGGTTGAGCACCACTGTCATTATAAGTAACGAGGTAAATAATTCATAATAATTGTTTCAGTATCTACCATACTAGTTGAATAAACAATGAACACAAGTACTCGGCCTATTTTACAAAAATATTTCGCGTGCTGTCATGCTACCAAGTCGTGGAAGTCGCATGAAAATTATAGGCAAAGAGAAAAGGGACCGTTTCCGCAATGGTCAGTGTTGGCATGCCGGAGGGAAGTGGCAAGAAACGGCACAACGCCACACAGCGAGGAAAGGGTCGTGCTAACACCACAACGAGTGAGAACTTGCCTTCACGACCTGTAACGAGCAGAGTTCTCAATAAAACCACATCACCCTCCGGTACATCCTGCCACAACCCACGACAGGTATAAACAATTGTTGAGTTATAAATTAGAGTACTGCAATAATAATAATTCTTGTTTTTAATAATTACTACTCTCATCATTGCAAGTGTTGTTTTTGCAGAATACTCCACTACAGTTCTTGCCCCAGTATCAGTCATCTAGTGCATCCAATCACACCGTAACACAGAACAATCCTCAACAGTCCTTCCCCCAGTATTGGTCAGCTATTGCATCCGAGCACACCCTGACACAGAACAACCTCAACGGTCGTTTCCCCAGTATCAGTCAGCTAGTGCACCCGACCACACCCTGACACAGAACAATCCTCAACAGTCCTTTCCCCAGTATCAGTAAGGTACTGCATCCGACCACACCCTGACACAGAACAATAATAAATGATCAAAATAAGCTTGAAACTCAAATAACAAATCCTACTATCACCAAATATGTAAATACTATGAAAGCAGAATATGTTAAGATATGGGATAATTCGGTTTTTAATTCCAGAAAGCTTAAGTTTTATCGTACTTTTAAAGAACATTATGAAGTAGAACATTATTTACAATTGATTCGAGACTTTAATCAGCGGAGAAGTTTAACAAAATTTAGAATAAGTAATCATAAGTTAGCAATTGCAACCGGAAGAGTTAGTAATATACCAGTTAATGAGAGAATTTGTACTTTCTGTCCTCTAAGACATTGAAACAGAAGAATATATGATTTTAAATTGTTCTTTATATAGCGATTTACGTTCAAAATTGTTTCAAAAATTAAGACATAAAACAAACGAGAATTTTATTCACGAACCGAGGACCCCACCATCCAAATTCCCTGTCTAAATTCATACATGAACGTTTTAAAGTACGCGAAACTAAGCTACAAAAAGTAGTTGTGCAATAATTTTCTACTTTATATTATTAGTTTGGATATACCTTTAATACTCTTGTAGTAAACCGTAGAATATCGTTTTGAGCCATTATCGTTATTGTTGTAAAAGGACGCTTTAGCAATACCTGTATCGTAAACATGGTCATGCGAATAAAGCTATTTGAAACCTATCCATCTATCTATCTGGAAAATTTCATCACTTGATCAAAAACCTTTTATCCAAATCAACAAGCTTCATTACACTTGGCTTTCGGCGCACAAGGAGTTTTAATTACTCTCGTGGCGTTCGTCAGGGTTGTATTTTAAGTCCTCTTTTATTTGATTTGTATTTAAATGAATTATCACTTCTTCTTGAAAACGCCACGCGTACAGACCCTTTTACTCTACCAAATGGACGCAAACTTTCTCATCTATTATATGCTGACGATCTTGTTCTTTTGTCCAAATCTAGAGAAGGGTTACAAAATTGTATAAATTCGCTTTCTGATTTCTGTACTAAATGTCAAATGACTGTTAATGACAAAAAAACAAAAGTAATGACTTTTAGTAAAAAAAAGGCTGAAACAAAATCCCACCTTCGTTTTCAACAAAAAAGATATCTAAACCGTGCATAACTTTACTTATTTAGGAGTCAAAATGAATAACACAGGAAACTTTCTAGGACATCTAACTCAAACAAGAGAAAAAGCTTTGCACGCTTTTTACAAAGTTAATCGAACTGTTGATTTCAAAAAACTGAAACCACGAGAAGCAAACAAATTTTTTGATTCTCTGTTATCTCCAATACTAATACATGTTTCGATGAATTCGAATAATTTATCCAAAGAGCGGAAGATGTTTACAAACAGCAAATTTACATACTGGGAGATTTAAACTGTAACTTACTCGCTCACTCCCCAGAGTACCATACAAAACAATTGACTGATTTGTTAGATATTTATCAATTGACTCAAATGATTAATGAACCGACCAGAGTAACAGAGAGGTCACACACTTTAATAGACCTTTTCATGACAAAGTAACAAAGATAGCATGGTTAGTGCTGGTGTATACCCAATGACAATTAGTGATCACCACCTGATCTATGCCGTTAGAAAAATAGGAATTCCCAGAAGAAACCCGAGATTTTTTCAGACTAGAAGTTTCAAACACTTTATGAAAAGCGATTTTCTATCTAACCTTAAAGGCGCAATGTGGCCAAATTTTCATGATATATAGCGTGAATGAATCGTGGGAATCGTGGAAAAATGTTTTTCTCTCTATTCTAAACAAACACGCGCCATGCAGATCAGCGAAAAAGAGAAATAGTAGGTAACATATCAAGCAAAATCCTGAGAATTTCTGCTTCTTGATATTCCGATCTTTAAAACAGGCGAGAGAAATGATCCAGGCAATTATCGACCAATTTCTGTTATCTCATGTGTTGCACGTATTTTTGAACGATTAATCTACGAGCAACTTTTCTCATAACTAACAGATAACAAGCTTTTGAACCCACGTCAGTCAGGTTTTCGATCTTTACACTCAACCGTTACCGCACTCCTAGATCTCGCCAATGATTGGTGTTTTAATATTAATAGAGGAATGGTAAACGGAGTCGTGTACTTAGATCTCAAAAAAGCCTTTGATACTGTCAACCATGCATTGTTAATAACCAAACTAAAATACATGGGTCTAGGGCACAAAACCATAAACGTGTTCGAATCTTATCTCTCAGCCAGAACTCAAACTTGTTTTGTAAATGGTGAGTATTCAACTAAAACGATTACCACTTGTGGGGTCCCACAGGGGACTATTCTTGGTCCTCTACTTTTTCTTATATTGATTGACGACCTTACCACAAGTTTGAAATATGGTAGAGGCAGGATATATGACACCAACATCTCCTTCTCTACAAACAATCTTACTAATTTACAGAAGGAGATGAACAAGTTTTTTTGATCTCCAGTCTGACAAAAAACTTGTAACTGCCGAAGCAAAAACAACTGTCCAATTAACGGAAATTGCCTTCAGTCTTCAATCATCTACCAAGTGTATGTTAAATGGAAAGACAACGACATCTGTGAAACTTACGTAGGACTGACTGAAAACGAATTTAAAACTAGATACAGAAACCACACTGCCTCATTCCGAAACTCAACTAAGCGAAATTCGACAGAACTCAGTAAATACATTTGGACTATGAAGGACAACCATATAGACTATGAAATCAAATGGACAATTATTTCAAGAGCCAAATCATATAATAGAGCAAGCAAACGTGGTAGTTTATGTCTTAGAGAAAAGATTTTATCATTTGCAAACCTTTCCTTTGTACCCTAAATAAGCATAACGAACTTATGTCAACATGTAGACAGAGATACAAATCTTTATTGAAATTCAATTAGCGCCTAATATTTATACCTCCCATATAGATGATGCAAATAAGACTTAATGTAGTAATAGGAATATTAATTCATTCATGTTGTAGCTCCTGATAGTGAGGACTTCGGTCCTCACGAAACAGTTCTGTAGAGTAAACTAACATGCTTCAGCCGAGATTTTAGAGTATTCTTAAACGTATTATTGCTCTGCAGCATTGTATTGAGCACTGTATGGTGAAGTAATCGAAATATTCATTCAGTTATATATATATAAAATGAGGAAAAGTGGTCCAAATGCCAAGGCCAACGGAAATGAATTGAGCCAACAGGATCCAAGGATTCACAGTACGCTGCGTCCAATATAATGATAAAATGGAGTAAAAAATGTGGGACGAGCGGTACAACTGATGACTCTCATAAACATCATTTATTTTTTTTATATAAATATATATATATATAATTTTTAATATAAATATATATACGTATATCAGTAATAATGGGAAATAACAGCCTTCTAATAGATGTGACTAGCATGCAGTTAGTTGATTTGAGACTTTTCCACACTGCCTAATAATAGGTGTGCCTAGCGTGACGAGTCGGTAATTAGTTAACTTTTCCACACATAACAAAGTTACGCAGTTTATTACTCGTTGAGTTCGATATGGCTTGTGCACGAGTGCAAGTGAGGGTTCTTTTTGACCCGAAAAACAACAGAAAGTTTCAAACTTTTGTAATAGACGAGTGTCCAATAGTTAACACGGTATCAGATTTGACGACAGTGTTTGTAGATACGTATTCGCGAGAGTTGGGCTTCGACGACGCTGAACGTGGGGAAATAGGGTAAATTGGGTACTCTAACACAAAACACCCCATAAACAACAACGAGGACTTTCGGAAGGCTTACGAAAGTGGGAAGTTCCACAAAGGAAACAGCGCGGTTTTTTATATCGGCAGAAAGAAGGAAATGAAAAAACGTCCTTTACAAACTGTTGACGGTAGGTAAACGAAAATATTTAATACTCTTTAAAAGTTACGAGCTTCTTAACGTTGCTTACCATTTATTGTTATATATGATTTTAATAACAGTTTTTTACGTATTTATTTGATTGTCAAAAGATTCCTCAGAAACCGAGAGCGACGATGCAGCGTACCCCGCCAGAAAGGTTAAAAAAAACGGGAAGGAGGAAAAATTAGTTCCTTGGTCCAGCGCCTACAGGAAATTCAAATTCATAAGTTTTGTTTGCATCTGCAGGTTGTTCCTCAACTGAATTTCTATTCAGCTCGCTTTCATCCTCTGTATTTTTTGTTTATAATTTGTAAATCTAACTTGAACTTTCCTTCTTTTAATGCCTGTTCCCGTATCTATTTTCGTATCTTTAACCTTATATGTGGACTTCCCTCTTGTCCCTCCTTCTTTAAAACTGAACATATTTTAAGGAAGGTCAGTTCAGGATTAAAGTTGAATTATCTGCAACAATAATTTATACATCAGTAAGGAAAGTAAACCACAGCAATGTATACTGTAACTAAAACATGCGGCTGTTAAAACAATAAACAGGACCTCAGAGTGCTAAAAAAGGTATTCCAGAGATCCCCAAACACCACCAATGGCCACAAAAGCTTGTTTCTTTGTTTTCTGATTTGATCTGCTAAAACATATGAACATATTTGCCTATATATACGTGCTTCTTCCCGTTGCAGGTGTCTCTAATACTTCTAGACATTACTGTACCTTCACTTCTTATCATAACTAGCTCCTGATGCATTTCTGCAAATCAGTTACTTATCCTCTTCACTTTCAGTTATATGTTGTAACGGCTAACTCGAAAGCATTTACCTATATAACGTTTGGTATCTGGCTTGGAAACTACACTCATTTAAGGAATTTTCACTGCATCATATTGTACGTTATTCTAGATTTATATGTCAGTCGAGTTCATACATACTTACATTGTACCAATGAAATAAAATCGTCCTAAATACACAGAATACATTCTCTCGTATTAAAAATGGCCGTCCTTAAACTCGTTCTCCTGCTCGCTCCAATCCCATGTTTTTGAGTGAACTCACGGTCAAGAAAGCGATCACAAAAAGCAGTAATTATTGCATCAAAAAAGAACACAACGTTCAGTAATTTGGGCGTCAGAACATGCGGATCGGCTGCGGATCAAAATTTGTCTCTTTGCATTCCGCGCTTGCTAAGCACGGACTGAATGGACTGAACTCTTCTCATGTTTGTCAAATTGCCGGGAGAGTTTTTACTGTAAAGTTCACTACGACCATCGTGTGAATCTGGGTTTTTTACTTATCATCGGTTGAGTCAGCCAAACAACAAAGTACACTCATGTTAGCCGATTTGGCTATTTCTAACAGTTTATTGATTTACGGCGTGACGATAAGACGATCAGTATGACGGTAAAACTGGAAACAAGCAATTAAAATTGTGTTACTAATAACCTAAGCGTCCTTAAGAACTAACCCCTAAAATACTTCATCACAAAAGAAACAATAATAATATTGCAACACTGGACAGAAATATATTTGATGTGCTTGCATAACTCTTGCATCTAACATTGAGCACTTCGCGAGCGAATAGAATCAAAAGCAGTTATAGTTTTGTACGTATTAAATAGCCGACAAATTACTTTAAAACACGTTAATGTACTCTTCATATAAAATAACAGAATAATTACGCTACTTGCACATACCTCTAACCCAGGTTTAGTGATCGAAGCGAAATCTGTGGTTCAATACCACTGTTACAATCAAAATCAAAGGAGCAGTCTAGCTGCCACGAGGCGCTGCTAAATAATCAATTGAAATATTAAAATAAAATATTATTTTGTCTTGTAAACCACGATTCAATCAAACGACAAAGTATTCAATTCTACGCATTGCGTTACAATATTCTTGAAAAATAACTCTTAGTGTCTTTTCCTTGTTAAATGAAGCTTTACGCTTTTTGCAGGTTATCAGCATGACATCTGTGTGCCCATTTGTCAGTGTGAACCACCAGCTAATGCCTTTGTACGCTATGGTTTGCGCCCAGCGACTCCAGTGGAACCAAACAAGGCATTTACGATGGAGTTGATGATGCATGTAACCCACATAGTGACGGAATGTCAGGTGTCTGTGCATGATATTGCTAAGGCATTGTCCCGAACATCAGTCCATATGTAAAGGTACAACTCACAGTGTATGTGTATTCAGTAGCATTGCATTACTGAAGAAGTCCTTTAAAAACATGTTTTTGAGTTTTGATAATGACTGAAATAATATCTGCTTTTAATACAGTATAGGCCCATCTTAATCATATAAATATATATGCCCGTATTTATATCATGTAAATATTAATTTGTGGTGCCTTTGGGTAGGATTTTATGTTTCATGTTTTGTGTGATACTTTTTGATGTTGTTTTATAGAAGTCACATTATGAATAATGACAGTGAAGAACTTCGAAACGATGAAGTACAGGAGTTAGTACCTGTTATTAATCGGTAAGGAGGTGTCTGTCTCTTCATTTCCCTAAAGTATTTTTATAAAAACGAAGTTCCCTTTATCCTATTAGCCCAACTGTCTATTGGAATTTATACATAAACGCCTTTACAGTTTGCACAGGCAACTGGAAGCGATGGAGAAGAAGCACAACATTACAAACAGATGGAAGACGAATGATCCTGAGTACGTGCGCTGTCTTGCTGCAACAGAAGCCTTAAAGACCAAACAGCTACAAGAGAGAATTGGCGTAGGAGATGGTTTCTCCTCACCTTGGTTAAAAAATATTCTGGTGGGTATTCTTCAAAAAACCTAAACTTTTTGTCCGTCACCAAAGTGCGTTGTAAATGTTTTATCTACTCACAGTACTTAAATTTGCTTGTAAACGTAACCTTGTTGAAACAATTACTAAAATCTAATTATACTTTGTTCTATCAACACGACGGCGGTGTATTTTACGCAGTGGTAAGGTCTTTCCTTCCAAGTACAACGAACTGGGTTCAAATTGCTGCTCGGCAGAGTGCAGCTAACGCGTTTGTTTCAGTTAATTTTACTGTATGCGTTCAAAGTTGTTTTGTTTTTGGTGATCTAAAACGATAATCTTTCATCACTACTTACATGCAGATGGTCAAGCCCAGGCAAAGAGATTGCTCAGAAGCATTGCAAAGGAAAGCCGTACAATGGAGAAGCTTCTGAAGGCTTACAACGCTTCTGTGAAGTTTCTTCAAGAGAATAATAAACAGGATTTTCAGCCTTTGTCCTGGGATAATGCAACTGATGTAAGTGGACCATTATATGCAACAAGATTCCCGGAAAGTCTCCCAAACGATGATGTGCCTGACTCTTTTAAAAGGCTAGCTGTTGACACCCTAAATTCCATTCTCCGTGCAGGGGAAGAAGTGCACCTCTTGGAACAGGAAATGGCCAATGTTCTCTCATCCACGCATGCTTGCTGTGAGCTTCAAGAAGCCGGTTTGTGCCTTTTGAAGGAGCGAGAGAGGCTATCAGTGGTTATCTCTGTCAGGACAATCCTGAGGCCTTTCAGGAAGCGTAAAACGTACTAAGAAAAGGTTTTGTAACCCATTCCTTGTCGCAAACGCATTTTATTGTAAATATGACATTGTTATCGTTGTAAATTACCTCTGAAAAACCCTGAAGGGTTGACATGCCAGCTTTTAGGAGAACCAAAAATTTAAAAGATTTTTTAGCGCAATCTAAGTGCACCCAAAAAAGAAAAAGGCGAATGAGACTCGAATGAAAGGAAAGGGTAAGAAAGAATGCAACAAGGCCCGCAAAGAGAAGAAACGGGTGGTTGATGTTGAGAAGGAAAATAAGAAAAAAGAAAAAGAAGAGAAAAGGAAGGCTCTAGATCAGAGAGATTTTAGCATTCTCACTGCAATGTGAACTTTAAATAAAACAGTTATTGTGGTGGATGAGGCCAGACGGGAGGTAGATGAAAAACAGAAAGAGGTGGAGAAAAGATTGAAAGAAATAAGTGAAAGAGAGAAACAGCTGCAAAGGCAGGAGGATGTAGATGTCATAAGGCCAGAAAGCAATGATGAGTAGCTCAGCTACGGTGATCATGACTTTTGGTTACTGTTTGGCTATTATTATGAATATATATACGTAATATTGATTAATGCTATCTACAAGTTGATAGAAGATTGTCTTATAGGGTGAAAAGTAGAGGAAAACCAGCCATAATGTAAAAAAAGTATAGAAACTGGACCAATAGAGCCAGTTAAGTTTAAAAGCATTTGTTCAAAATTTTAAAATGGTAATAGAAATAGTGGCCGGGTTCAGACGCAGAGTTGAAATTATAATTTAAAACTTAAATTATAGTTTTAAAGTTTTGTGGTTCAGATGAGTGTGTTAAATTAACATTTAACCAACAAGCACATTTAGAAACACTCTTATCAGTCCTAGCCCTAAATATTCCTGAACAGGTTATATTTAACAGTATGAATCTTCACTTTCAGGCCGCTCGGCCAATAGCAGTGCAGATGATGACAAGTTCAGAGTTACATTGAACGCATTTGCGCCAAGGATCATATTTTTGGATGTTTACTCAAGATGTAGGATACGGATGACAAACAAAAAGTAAAACACCAGCAAAATGAAGTTTGTTTAATGTTCGTTCATGAGCCTGGCCCACAGTGAAACGAAACCTGATGGTTTTCTGCATAACAGAACCAATGGCAGTTAAGAGGAGTCATATTACAAAGTTTACTTTTGTCTGAACCCCAAAACATTTAAATTATAGTTTAACAGAATGAGTTGATAGATTACCAGTTTGATGAAGTTTTTTTTTTGCGTCAGAGCCCAGCCATTTTCTATAAATACCCTAGCTTGCATATGGGAGTATAGATAGAAAGCTGCCCTTTCAATTGCTTCATCAGGGCTTCACTATTAAGGAATCAAATTTCTATGGAGGCCAAATATTTTTAACAATAGCTGCCTGCTTCAACCATTAGACTGATTGGCCGTTTTTTAGGGTTTAGAAATTGCTTTATGATGCTAACTGACCCATATGGCCTGTACTGCATTGCACTAGCTGTGACCATATTCCTAGCCCCAGATCCCACAAGCATTAGAACTTAACATTATTTAAACATGCCATCATTGGCAAATTGTGGTATAATGTGTTGGGTGAAATATAGACTTGCTTTTTGTTGCAGATTTAGACATGGATGAGCCAGAAACCTCAGATTTGGCTCAAAATATTGATGTAACACAGGCCACTGAATGTGTAAGGCCCTCAGTTGGCATGAAGCGACCAAGAAGTAACAACACACCAAGAAAAACAACAGGAGGCAAAAGGCCTAGGGCGATTTATCGCCAGCCAACTTGCCCAAAATGCGAAGATCTTCAGATTGAAGTGGAGGAGATTCGTGAAGCTAATAATCCCCTCACAGAGGATGTAAAGGAAGTGGCAACCGAACATTCCGTATGATTAATGAGCTTTGATTATTACCTTTGTGGGTTTTAATGTAATTTTAAAGATTTGTTAGTTTTGCCAAGAACGTGATTCCCGGTAGAAATAGGAATGCACCACACCTACGTCCCAGTACAGAATATAACCTGTGATCAGTTAGCTTTTAGTTAGTTCTAGTCGTGTTATCGCAGAGAAAAGTTCGTAAAGTTTAAGTTGGCACCTAAAGTTATCTTTCGACCAAGCACAA
>JAOBAT010096702.1:0-16635 GCA_026413305.1 Hydrozoanthus tunicans | reverse complement strand
TCTTGGTGTGGCACGAAAAGCCCCACCCCCCCCCCCCAGTTTTCCCCAAACCCCAGCCTGAATAGATCGAGTTAAAGCAATTAAAGCAAACCGCTGTAGAATAAACGTAAACGTTTTGCAAGTTTTGCTACAAAGTGGAAGCTTTTAGAGACTTAAGGTCATTCCATCGAAATAGAACCCGCACCTAGATTTTTGTCAAACTTTCCTCATTTGTCAATAATTATATGCAAACTGCATAAATTGAATAAGAAAGGGGTGTGCCCGGGTTAACTTTTGAGATATGATTGATACAAACAACCCCTCCAGGGCTATTTTTCAGTTGTTGTAAGCTTGAAATTAGAACTACGTACAAATTTCTTATGTGGCCAACCAAGGTAACATCGAGGAGCGTAAGGGAAACAAAGGAAGGTAACGAAAAGAGTTCTTGTGGATTAGGAGAATAATTTTCTCGTGATTTTCAGCAAAAACACTTTTGGTAAGGAGGCATTTTTGTGTGCCTTTGTTGTTACTATATTTCAATATCTAAAAAAACAGTGTATTTTTGTCTATGTTTTTTATATTTTTCCACACTTGCAACACTCTGATTTTTCCTATTTTTGCTGTCCAGAGAGTCGTGTTGAAATTTGACTGATTGACGAAAAAAAATTGTGTGGTGCCCGTGCTTGTTTAGGAGAAACTCTAGGAAAACTGGCAAAACATTTGCTTTTTTACCCCCTTTCAGAGGGGAGACTGGAACCGAGTTAAACATTAAGCCCATTATGTTATGAAAAAAAATTACCTTTTTGCATTATTTTTTCCTGATATGTCTTCAAGCGTACAGCATTCACTAGAATATGACAAAAAAGTGTAAACATTTTAAAATTTCCAATATGCGCAATAAAGATGCGCAATGCAAAACTGGGGAATTACCTTAAGTAGACAAAAAGTAGTCAGATGGAATTCGTAGGTACTAAATAAGAAAGTGTAGTTGGCACAAGTATGCACAATAACCTGACTGCATTTATTGATAACTTTAATTGTAAAAACCAGATAAAAAACTGAACAAACCATCAAGTAATGAATGGTTTATGGAAAAACGAGAAATGGTCGAGGGAGTGGAGAAAAGCGCTTATGTTCATTATTACTTACTTAGTGTTATCCTTTTTACGGCACATCTGGCCGGACGCTCGGACAAACAAAACAGTACTATTTGTCCTCAAAAGGGAACAAAAAACAATTAATTACCCACGGAAAAAGTTTAGATTATACCAGATAAGCAAGAAATTACTTAATTTTATGTTGTTAAATGAGCCCAAAGAAACAAAAAATAATCTAGAAATCGGGCCCGCTTCAAGCGGTTGCTTTTTTGCAAACAACTTTTCTAGTAGAACTACTGTGGTTGTTATCAGAGATGAAAAATAGCTTCTGCCAAAGATTTGTGCAAAAAAGTGTTTTAATATTGGTTCCTATATTGTACCATATTTGTATACTCAAAAGTCTCGCGGAGGAACTTGCTCTATTGCAAGCTTACATCTCTTTTAACGCTTGATGTGTACCACAAGTCAGTCTCTGTTAGTCTCTCAGTTATGTTGACCGACCGTACTTGCCAAATGCATAACTATAACACACGCTAGCTAATTACTGCATCAATTATTCTAGATCTTTGCGAGAACCGGAGCAAAAATCTGATGAATCTTCTGCCGAAACATGTATCTAAAAGAGAGATAACAAAACTGTTTCTTCAGAAATTCAAAGATCTAGAAACTTATCACTATATTGTAGTAATGCCCGATTTTTGTAAAAAAACCTCCCTCATTTGAAATTAGATCTATCAACCCATTAACGGGCACATATATAGCTGTTCTTTTTTAGAAAATAATCTTTACTTCTGTTTACTCTTTTGTAAGCGTCCTCACACTACCTTGGTTATTTGTTGGTAGCGCTTGTTTGCGTTACTAATATTTTGAAACAGGAAGATATCAAAGCAGTTAAAACTGTTTCATTTTCTCAGTCGTACTTATTGACTTCTGAAGCATTTTCACCCGAATTCTATCTTTCACTAACTGTTCAATACGCAAAATCTACCTTCAGACTTCGCCCGTGTAGTAAAGACCTTGCTTCCGGTGGAAGTTGTGGTGATAGTGGTGGTGTTCGTGGCGGTGATGGGGTCATAGTGTGTTTGAGATGAGAAAGAGTCAGACCCTAAGTAATTTTGTCTGAAGTGTTATGAAGTGAAAAACAAAATGTGTTTGAAACCCACTCTCTGATGTTAAGTTTTTTTTCTTTGTTCTTTTACAGTTTATTCATCAAATGTCGATTTTAGTGTAACAGCTGCTTCCCCAACCTAGTTCAGAATAAACCTACAAGCGAAAAAGAAGCATGCTTATAGTTAGATTTATACAGCACCAATTTCCACATCAAAGTTCAATTAAGATATTGTTTAGGAACATGCAAGGATTTCAAATCTTGTTCGATCAGTCTCTTTCACGAACGCTAACATGGCGCACGAGGAACACTTTTAAAATTTGATCAATCTTCGTCGTCGCTTTCAATGCTTCTTTTCTTGCCGGAAATCTTCACTGGCTCCTGTGAAACTCCTTGGAGCTGCCCTGGAAAACTGGTACTGTGAAATTAACTCTAAACTATAGCACGATTGCTGGTTTCCCGAAGGTGAGGTAGAAATCTAGTTGAAACTTGAAGAAGAGGCAAGGTTTATATACGACTCAAGTTGTTATATAGAGATTTGTTGCTGGTAGTTCATGTTGACCATTTTGTAATACTATAGACTCGTTTTTCCGACTTCATGTACCAAACATGCGGATTTGTCGGCGCTGAACGTAAAGTACCGCTAAGAAAAATGGAGAATCTCGCTAATTAATTTTTTGTTGTCGCCTCTTGAAGAGTTTGTGATATTTGAATTTTATTGGACATCTATCCGTGTTTTTGACGTAAATCTTCGGTGAGAAAGGTTGATGATGACCATTTTCTACGTCTTTATTTGCGTGTTTTGGTTTTTCGCTCGCTTTTTGTGGCCATTTTGAGATGCAGTGTTTCCTCTCTTTCAGAAATATTTGGTACCGGTAAGTCTAACATCAACACATATTTGTTTGTTTTAGCAAAGAACGGTTGAAAGTATCTATGTCGCTATAGGGTTGCTGCAGCACAAAACTGACTAGCGGAGTCAAAACTTGTCTTATTCACGGTTTGTTGTTTGAAGAGTGTTTTAATACTCTACTTTTTATTACTTACTCTCCGAATGTTCCTCGTTGCTCATATATCAAAAATCTTTTATGTTAATTTTTGAAAACTGTGTATTGATGTGGGAAGTTTTATTTGCAATGTTATGCGAACTGACGATGTTTTAGTTCTTTTAGCCGACCTCGGCTATGCTTATTAAATTTGAATATTGGGAACGGCGCTTATTGAAATTGCTTCTAAACTCTTTAAAAACCAAAAATCTAGCTCCGTCAATCGATGGGGAAATCCTATATAGGTACTGTTACGGAACATTACGGAACAGCGAATTTTTAACGAGACGAAACGGCGAGACTTGAATCGAACTGTATTTTACTGTATTTTATCAAGTGACGTAAACTGCGAGCAAATAACAAAAAAACTAAGTTAACTAAAATAAACTAAACGAACAAGCAACTAAAAAAATGTAACTCAACAAAAACTAAAAAAATCTAACGTTCAATGCAGGCAAACATAACAGAATATCTAATTTACAAAACGAATACAGCAAGGTGCGAAAAAAACTTTAAATACAAGGAACATTTAGCGCTTGCGGCGAACAAGCATTTGCAGCGTTCGGATTGCTAGTTAGCAAAATAAACATAAGCATAACTAAAGAAACTATCAAGCAATAAGAAATACAAGTAAAATAAAGGGAAACCTTACACAACAGTTCTTGATTGGTTGACGTAGACGAACAAATACGACGAGCCGAAGGATGGAACTAAACTAACAATCTAAACTACTTGGTTTTTAAGCAAAATTAAATGTCACGTGACAGCAGAAAAACAAAAGAAAGCACGGGAAACAAAAAAGTTTAAATTACAATACATTACTTAGGCGGCGGCGCCGTTACAGGTACGTTGTACGAAGTTGACGGAGTTTTAAGAGAAGTAATCTGTAAAAATCAAACATACGGTGGCAAACCTTGAAAAATCGATTTCTCTCATACTTTGACCAAACAAACTATACCATGGCACTCATGATGCATTATCCTACCAAACATGAAAGTATGAGAGCAATCGATTTTTTAAGGTTTGCCGCGAATATTTGATTTTGTTTGATTTTTATGGACAGTCACTCTTAAATCGTTCTGCGAATTTGACGGAGTTTCTGTTCTTTTAGTCGGCCTCGGCTATGCATATTAATTATTATGTCATCCGAATGCATACATGTGCAATGGATGACATATTGTGAGGGTGCGATTTTGTAACTCACTCACTCACTCCGCTGTTAGCTCGATTCGTCCAAAAATGGGGAAAAACTCCATATATGGCCAAAAATATAAATGCTTGCGTTATCGAAAAAATTCTTCCTTGCATTTGCGAACCTGTGAACAAATAGTGTTTTACGTGCTCAGCCAGAGGTACAGGATTTTGTTCGCCGTTAAAGATTGATTATATACAAGTGGCCTTCACTCTTCAATCTATAAATTTCTTATTTTTTAAATATGCTTGTTAATTTTTTCCTGTCAATAATGAGTGTGAATAAAGTTGTTGTTGTTGTTGATTCTTTGTCGTCAATTTTATATACAAAACGCATACATAATGATAAGGTAAACAGCAGCCTTAATATCATAGTCAAACAAAAATATTTTGCTAAGGATTTCATGTACGTTTTGACGAACGATGTCCAATTTGTTGCGTATAGTAGTAGCTCCAACCGAAAATTTGAACTTCGCATGCTTAGGAACTTCCAAAAAGAGCGGAGGGTTTAGTTTGCAGGACTACAGAACCTAAAATCGAAGAAACTGAGAGGAGGGAGTAACATTTGGCGGTATATTTTGGTAACTAATTTATTTGTTTGTACAATGTGCATGCGATTGACCTTCGATCCGACCTGGAGATTTAAATATTACAGTAGAATGTTTGCTGGATTGTTCGTGTTCGTCGGTATCGAGTGGAACTATTCTAGAGTCTCTAATACTTTGATGCTGCTACTGTCCTTTAAGGTCAAGTAAACAACACCTTCCCGGTGCTTATCGTGGTTTTTGTCACGATCGCATGCAAACAACTTGTGCGCGAATGTCCCAGTACAAGTCTCAGGCTGCTCCCGTGAAAACAAAATGAATGTAAACAGCCTATAAAAATTTATAGTTTTACCCTGGAATATTTTTTTTACTCACCTCAAACGGTCCGGTAGATACTCGCGAATGGTTATGGTTGGATGAGCACACGAACAAAACACACCAAAATGTCGGTTCCGGCTCGTTTTCTATATATCCATCCTGCCATTCACTGTAATCTAAATTGTTTGTACAAACGCTTATTATTTTGTTTAGCAGTGTTTTGTTTTAATTCCAGCGTACATTGGAATCAAACGATCTGTTATCTCGTGCAGACAAATAAAAGTTTTGTTTGCCGGTTGGACAAATTCTTAATAAATATGGCTTGGCGTGATGCGTACTGCGTAATGCTTCGGCTCCATGGTTCATTGACTACAAAGCGTCATTGTTTTGTATATTATAAAAAGTTAATACAGAAAGAAATTGCCATTATTCCTAGACGAAATCATTCATTGTAGTCTATGAAATATGCATCAGAGAGCAACATTAAAAGGACAGGCATTATTAATAATCTATTCAGTCTGAAAGAAAATTTAATACATGATCCTGATCTTATTATTCTCGCTTTAAAGACAGGTCAAGTATGTCTGGCAGCCAAACTATTAAAGGAATAAGGAGCCGTATAGGTGATATCGGATGATATAGCTCATTGAGCCCTTTTTTAACAATGTGACCGGCGAAATTGTTGATTGAGTACGTTGCTAATTTGAAACTTTAGCCACAGAATGCAAGTTTAGTGAGGGGATGCGTTTGGAACGACTGAGGGACCGATTAGTGCCCGACATCAGAGACAAGAAAATTATGTCAGTGCTTTTGAAGCTTAACCTCGAAGAACTGACTTTTGGCACATCCGTTGCAAAATGCATCGCCATAGAACAATCGTACAAGGATACTCAAGCTCTTCAAGGGGGATTGAGTCACATCCTATAAACATGTTGGCACGACCTAACATGGCATAACCAGTGCACGAAAAGAGCCTAGAGTCTTAGAAAAGTCCAATGGGAAAAAGTGCTACCGCTGTAATGGTGATCACGACTACAACAGTTGTCCCTTTAAGAAAAAGCAATGTCACTTTTGCAAGAAAACCGGTCATATCCAGCTAGAGTGTTTGTAAGCAAAGGAGTAAAGCGCCACATGAACCTCAGGCCCCAGTAATTGGGACTGTTTTCTTACCAATACCTACCTTAAGGCATCGCATCTGCTCCAGCCATATAGCAAAGAGCCTTGGACCAGGTGCTGCAGGGCATCTCGGACGCACAGTGTTACCTTGATTACATAGTTGTAACTGGAAAGAGTCTTGAAAACACCTCAACACGACCAAGTATGGAAAAAGCTACAAGAGCATGGCCTTAAGGTAAACCAAGCTAAGTGCAAGTTCCAGTAAGATTGTGTTGAGTGTTTGAGCCATATGATATCTGCAACGTGGCTCCAGCAATCTCCTGCCAAGGTCGAAGCCAACATAAACATTCCTACACCAGAAGCTTAATTACGAGTAACGCTCCTTTATTGGCATGGCATGTACTATGCTAGGTTCATGCCAAATCTGGCCACAGAGTTAACACCCCTTGCACCGACTGCTGAAGAAAGATGTGCCGTGGCGGTGAACAGAAACTAAGCAAAATGCATTCGAGAAGGTTAAGAGCTTGCTGCTGAAGACAACATCCTTGTTCACTGTGATCCTTACTCACCCAGTGACAATTCCTCGTATGGCCTCGGGGTGGTGTTTTCCCACGCTATGCCTGATGGTTCAGAAAGACCGATAGTATATGCTTCGCGCTCTTTGTCTGTTCGAGAAAAGAAGTTTGCATAGAAAGGAAAAAAAAAGCACTGTTCATAGTCTGGGGGGTCAAGAAGATCCAAACATACCTCGAAGGAAGACATTTCAGTTTAATCACAGACCACGTACCGATTCTCACTCCAAATGGCCAGAAGTTGTGGTGATGAAAAACACAGCAGAAGAGACAGGCAACCTTGAGATCTATATTTGCAAGAATGGGTTTTCCGGAACAAACGGTCACCAATAACGGACCGCAGTTCACTTCGTACGTGTTCAGGAAGTTCACAAGTACGAATGGTATTCGGCATGTGACCGGAGCTCCTTGCCACCCCTCCACAAATGGAAAGGCAGAGAGGTTAGTACAGAGCTTCAAGCATGCGATGAAGGTCGAAAAGTCAAGCCGGAAACTGGGGCACAAAATCGACCAATTTCTCCTGGCACACCGCACTGCACCCCAAGCAACAATTGGTAAAGTCAAGCCCAGCTAACATTCCAGAGGAACCCCAGAACCAGGTGTATAGCAAATTCTTAGTTGATGAGAGCAGAAAGTTCCCACAGTTGGCTGAAGGTGAGAGTGTATTAATCAGGAACTATCGTTCGAAAGAAACCCAAGATTGTACATGGGATTGTACTCGAGCAGACTAGTCCTGTGCTATACAAGGTCCAGAATCAAGACAAAGTCTGGAGGAGACACATAAATCAGCTACGTTGTGACAGATCCCGTGCCAGCCCAAACACCGAGCCCAAAGATGATCCTGCCGCAGGCGAGTCTACTTGGTCAATTGCTGACACCACCACTGATGCAGAGATTGATCCATCGGAGCGAACATTGACTGGAACATAAGCAGAGTTAACTACCCAAGGCAATACCGAACTGCCTCAGGATTTTCCGACTGCAAAGACAACCCATTCTGGTTGCGTAGTGAAGACTCCTCCGAGATTTTAGGATTTGTTCGTTATTAGCTGAACTGTGAACTTTGAACCTTGAATTTTGTTGTTCAGATTTGTGTCTTTTTTTTCAGTCAATTGAGTTAAATGTTTTAGTGGGCCCGCTTTGCTTTAGAAACTAAAGTTGGAGGAGTTGTAGAGTATTAGGCTCTCCGTGACAAACTGGGCTACATGTGTGTTAACTAATATGTCTTGTGACTTCCAGTAAAAAATCTTAATTTCAGACATCTTTGACGTATTAAATGTTCTTGAGTTTTATTACTCGATACGTAAGAGCTGGCACTGTGAGTTTAACAGCAAAAAGTGGGGACGCTCGAGTTGATTGGCTGACAGTTGTTGTTCATAGAAAAAGAGCCACATGACCACTTGTGCTAGGTGTCGCCATCTACATTCTGGATTTGCACGTTTTATCAACAGATAAAAAGGATAAGGATCAGGGACAAGATTTATTGTAGAATAGAAACCTGGCCCGAGACTTTAAAAAAGTTTGAATATTTGGGAGGACAGATTATCCTGCACAAGTTTCTGTTGCTTTTCCCACAATGCATCATGACAAAATTGTGTTGCATGAAGGGTTAAACAAAGTGTCCTTCAAACATTTAGTAGAGGTGGGCGACATGCAGACTGTTATTTCGCTTTTTTTCGCTTTTTCAGTTTTCTGTGTTGAGCACGCATTTTGTTTTGTTTTAGGTCTTGTGTACACTTTGTCACACATTGTATCAAGATATCTTGTTTATGAAGATGTCACCCTCGCTATACAATTGATGTCAGGTTTTGACCGAAGATTTTCAGATCGAGTTAACAGAAGGTCTTGTTTTACGATCGTGCGCACCATATTACCTTTATCATTTAACTATTTGATTGTAGAACGAGTTAACAGAAGGTCTCGTCTAAAGGATTTGAGTACATGTAAAGTTCTACTTTTGTCATTTTTTTTAAAATTTGTGTCACGCATTAACAGAAGATGTTGCAGAACGAGTCATTGGAAGGTCTCGTAGAGCGAGTTAATGTTCTTTGTGTGATATGATGGTACCAATTAACAGAAGGTCTGGCAGAACGAGTTAACAGAATGTCTCGTTTAAAAGTTTTCCACGCTGGGAGGTCAACCCACCTTTTAACCCTACCTCTTTTATCGCTGATGAAACAATCTGGATCAGCTGGGCTTTATCAGAATTGGCTCTGGGATGGCAGCCAATAATGCAAATATTGTTCATAATTTTATTACTGCTGTACAGCTGGTAAAGCCAGTGCCAGTCCCACGATGTTGGCATGTTTACAAGAATTTACTGTACAGCTAATCACAGCTTCTTGTTTTCACTCATGATCAGTTGTTTTTATCATGGGATTACCTTTTATCATGAACCCTTAATGCAAGTGAGTTTGTTATGTTGCCATGGCATTAAGAGACTCTAATGTCTCTTTGTGACGGTCTCATTTCACTGACAGGTAGATGCAAGGTGATAGGAATTTGTTGAGAAATCTTTATTTGTGATCCCTCGTGTTTGGGTTTTTTAACAACCTGTTTAGTCCTAGGTGCTGCAATAGGTTTGTAATCATCTCTAAATTGAGGTGGTGGTGGAATGATATTGTCTTCATACTCTTGTACCATCTGCTTAACACTCTTACGAGGTGCGGGCACTGGTTTGGTATCATCTACCATAATAATTTTAGGCTGCTGTTTCACTAAATAGACACGGGAAATGCACTCCTGTACAAAATTCCTAATCATGTTTTTTTGCAGATAATTAAGTAGTAGCTCGTTAATAGCTGTTCCTTGGGCTAGTTCTTATGGCTGTCAATTTGTATTTGGTGTCGACAGACTTGTATGGTTTGTCACCTTACATGCTCATTTCCTCCCATTATTGCAACAAAAACTATGGTATGCTATCTGTTAACCGAACGCCAAAAGTTTACTGGAAAATGAGATTTCAGTTTCAAGTCTGGCTCATTTTTCTAGATGACAAACCACCAAATTACTTTTAAAAAAACACACCTTTGGGGGAGTTCAAAGGTCTCAAATGGTAATAAAACTTCCACTGATTTAGTTTGAACGTTTTTGTATAGATTTTTTTTCATGGCCCCTATAACATAAAGAAAATAAAGGTATAGGGTTCGACAATTCGGCAGTTTTTTGTATTTGCTGTTTTATATGAGACTGAAAAGGTTATTGAACTGTGACCTAAGTTTGAAGTTGTAAACATAATGATATAGACAAACGAAAGAAAAAAAATAAGAAAAGGCTTTTAGAACAACACAAAAGTCGGCATAATCAACTGTCTTTTTCTGACATTGAAAGCAAAATGATGATGCAAAAAGTTTTGTAACAGAGAAATATGTTGCCCTGCTTAGGGGTCTAGCTATTAAAGTTTGTTCCATGACTTAAAGTCTTTATCAAACTTTTTGGATGAAAACTGCTGTCATATATTATTTCGAACGTTCAGTAGTCAGATCAAAGACGATACAAATGTGTTGCTAAGAATTTTGAACAATTTTGAAACTGAACAATTTGTTCAGATCACTGTTAATGGTGGGTGACTTTACATAACAATTTAATGCAATGCTAGTACTTAGAGTTTTATGGTAGTGTTGATTTTCTTTCTCTTAAATGACAGGAGAACACTTTGTCATTCAAAGAATGTTATATACGGATATTGTTTTGCATTTTAAAATAAATTTACTAATTCCAGCTGGCAAACGGTATTTCTTCATTTAATATTCTACAAAGTAAGACCCCCGGTTTGCAAATTTAATAAGCTTTTGACAAGTATGATAATATGACAGATGTTTTGGTATAAGCTAAGCAGTTTTTTTAGTTTATTTTTTAAAGTTAGAGTACTAGTCCAGTTTAAATTTGGTCTTTACCTATGCTGTAATCAATTTCTTTGCAGATTCTGTTTAGAAAATATTTTGGGTAAATGTTTTATTAGCTTTGTGTAGTTTATTTCGTTATTTTGTTTAAAATGTGGAAAAAATTAGTTTGCTATCAAACAAAAAAATAGTTTAACAAATTCCAGGTTTAGTTATAAATATTATCTAGGACCAGCTGAGATCATTGCACTGTCAAACTCATTCATAAGAAAAACCAAAGGTGAACCTGTTCCTCTAGTTTGTGTGCCTACTGGCCATCCTTCACCAACAGTGACTTGGACAAAAGAGAGGAACGTTGTCGGTGACAAGGGAGATGCATCCATTGCAAAAACACCAAATATGATTCTGGTCTTTACACTTGCAGAGCAAATAATGGTGTTAAGGAAACCTAAGCTGTTATTACCGTCATTATAATGTGTAAGAATTAATTTAGAAAATAAATATTTTTATCTCATGAGAAATAGCAACACTGTTCTTTGGTTTTAATCGATTCACAGGGCCAATGGAATTTTAGTGTTGAGAAAAGCTCAACCAGTGCTTTGTTTTGTTTTGCAGTGTTTGATTGTTTTTTTTCTGAAATGGAACTCGAAGTTGTGAGGGGTCTGAATCCAGGTTCATCTTACTACAAGGTGAAACTGTGATCTCCTAGTCAATAATAATATTGCAAAGGTTGCTGGCAGTGGCTTTTGTACTGACAACCTGCTCAGTAGCTGTCTACAGAGGCAGTTATTTAACCCTCAGCTGGGCTTCTTGCGCAGCTCTTTAGGGAAATAATGAGACAGAGTGTTTTTAGTTAGAAATAAAGTTACTACATCTTAGAGATAAGAATGCGGTTTAGCTATAGAAGTTGTTTCAAGACCCAAGGGTCGTCTGAATGATTAATTTTTTTTGTGAGTATTTTATATTGCTTATTCAATTTATTGTAGTAAAAAACTTACAAATTTCTTTTAGCCATTTCAGTACTAGTGCAGCATTTTTGATCACAGTTTGAAAGGGATAAGTTTGTAACCTATAATAAAAGAACATCGAAATTCTATCTGGTGCAATGTCCAAACATGTTTCTGTTAGAAGAAAATGTGATATTGTTCTAATGGCTCACTTTGATGAGGAACGTTCGAATGATACATTTACCAATGAAAGACCTCTATTCACAAATACCGTAACCAAATGAATGAGTATTTAACATTGATTATTATTTTCAAACTTATAAGGCTCTGTTCCCATCCACAATAAGTAAATCTTTTATTTACCTTTTTCTGTATACATTAGTTTTATAGTGCGCGTCAAAGTATCCTGCGTGCGTACCAAATTCGCTGCACTCCTGAGCTAAAGATTGCAGTCTACCAATTATAAACTACCTAAAACATTTTTGCTGAAAGTGATTGGCAATTTTCGGTAAGGGTACAGAATCGATAATTATTGATATAAAACGTGTTTAATGTTATAAATATAAGTGTTCGCTTAAAATTTAAATCTTAAGCCATCTTTACTGCAATGAATTTTGCAGTCTTTCTTAAGATGATTTTATTAAAATATAGCACACAAAATAACACAATGACCCCCCAATGTTGAAGCTTGTTAGTTTATAAGGGGAAGAAATAACTGGAGGGCTTTGACTCATGCTTCCCTAGCAATAATTTTGCCCCAATATAATGTGCAGAAGCTGTCATTTTGAGACTATATATAATTATCATTGTGCATATTTTTACACGTTTTTATGATTGATACTAGTCTCTTGTCTCCCAAGTATGAGAATTAGCCCTATCATTCTAGGATGACATAAAAATGATAGTTGAACTGATTACTGTGTGTTTTACTAAAATAAAACCAAGAAGATTAACTATGAAGTTTTGGTTGTTATACTTCTCAATTTTGTTGTTACCTATTGTTTGATTTGGGGTATTTTCTTGCCCTGCCCTTGACTATGTCTATTACAACTACTGTGTGTGCATCAGTATTGAACTCTCTGTACCAGCTCTCTGTAAACTATATAGTATTATGCTCATTCAATTTGGGAGAAAGCAGTTTTCCATGTACATTTTTGAAACTAAAACCTTTTCGTACTTACAATTGGTTTACCTGGGGGGAGGTAATCACAAGTTTTTACCCATTAATTACCCAATGATTGTTAGCATGATTGTTACAGACCAAAAAACAAATGTAAAGGCTTTTTTGTTTCTTTGTTTTGAAGGTGTTCAGAGACTTTTTCCTCTAATGAAACATAATTTTTTAATCCATCACGAAGTTAGCTTTCAACTGGAAATTGAGCACATGCATATATGTATGTGAACAAAACCATAACTTAATCTGTAAGAGATGCATTGATTTAGGCATTTCATTTGTTTCTTTTTAAGAAGTTGGCTTTCAATATTGAACTATCTCTAACCAAAGAAGATAATACATACAAAGTCAATGTAGTTCAGCCTTTAATAATCTAATATTTAGAAACATATTGAAAATTCTCACACATTGGCAATCTTTGCAATACTAAACCAAACAGAATTATCACATCTTAAGGTACTCAAGGCCTTGGATCTGGCATAATTAGGGAAGTGACGCCATACCAATGTCTTTATAAATACAAGATCTGAGGACTCCTTAATTAAAGACCTCTTAACTTTGTGATCCTGCAATTTCTGATTATCGTGCTTATTCAATTCACAAATTTCAGTCAGCTAAAAAATTAGTTCAGTCTCAGAAATTGCAGTATATCAACATGGAACAGTTTCACTAGAAGCATTATTCAACTGCCAATCCTTGGGTTTAAACACTCTGTAGTTGTAAATGTAGCTGTATTGTACTACCGCTGCCTTGTAAAAAATGTTCCTTACTTATTACAATTACACCGGCTGCCCAGTGGTACACTCATGAAGAATTGTTCAACTTAGATTGGTCTTTAGGCTAACCTTAAATAAACTCCTGTCTAGTAATTAAGTATTGCCAAATAATTGTATAGGATTGACCTGTTGTCCTGTAAACTAGCTGTTAGGCTGTATGAATTCTGTAAAGTGCCTTGGAAAAAAACTTATGTCAAAGTCTTGCAAGAACCTTGGGCTATCTTCTATTCATTTTAAGGATGTTTCCAAATGTCATAACCAGGGTTTTTAACACAAATATCACTTATTGGTGTTATGCATAGATTGCAGATCTTTCCTCTTCCCTTAAAAAACCTTAATGTAGTTAAAAAGTATCAAAGTTGAAGTTTAATTGTCAAATAAAACTATCTAACTCCAGTAAATAATTTTTTGTTAGTGCTCTTAATGCAGCTGGAAAACAAGCAAGAAAAGTCGACTTAAAAAACCTCATTACTCATAGCGCTCCGCACGTTAGTTATCATGAAATTTGATGCATCATTTTTGATTATTAGAAGTATGAATTAGAGGTTGTAAAGAATGGTTTTCAAATTAGATGTAACTAATCAGTTTCACAAAATGTTTGTGTTAAGTTTAAAATCATGTTTCACAATTTTGATTATATATTATATATATACCAAGTGGTGTTCTTTAAACCTAATGCAAAATAGCCAAATGGGTAGCCAATGTATTTATTTCTTCACTTGAAATGTGTATCCTTCATTGATCTTTTTTGATGTTGCTTACATTTGGCAATTTCGCGTTAGGTTTAAAGAACACCATTTGGTATATTCAAAAAAATATGTTTCTCTTTAAACATCGAATCCATCTGGGATCCGCGTCATTTGCCTTGCAAGCCGTTAAGTCTTGAGTTAAAGTTGAATCATCTACGTTAGCATATTCTACACCATATCAGCAGGGTTGTCTCGATAGTGTAGTGGTGTCACATTCGGGCATGAAACTGAGGGACGTGGGTTCGACTCCCACTCGAAGCATAACTTTTTTTCCAAAGAAGTATGTCCGTTTTTACAAGTCACCATTTCATGTAATATAAATATATAAGTATAAAAAACATAATTTTAACCAATTGAATGTAAATTTCATTGCACAGGTACTTAATATTGTTAAATGCTGTTATGAGTTTATTTCATAAAAACCAGCGAAAGTTTGCAGGCATTCATGTGATATTGCATTTTCTCTTTCTGCAAATTTAGTGCCATCAAGAATTGTTCAACCAACCGTTAGCAGTTATTACATCCTACAATCCAAAGTGAACATTACATGTAGTGTAATAGGAGTACCCACTCCAAGTGTAACCTGGGTCAGAACAAAAGACAAACACAGCTACCCGTCATCATCTGGGGTCTCTTTCCTGGCGTTTCAGTCAGTGGGCAAGAATGACGAAGGAGAGTACAAATGTAAAGCAACGAACAGTGAAGGGAGCGATGAGGCAACTGTTAACATTGTTGTGTACTGTGAGTATTATTTAGATAAGTTGACTAAACTTTATGTAATTAGGGCATTACATGTGTATGTCATGTTAACTGGCTTTGCATATATCTGCATTCATTATCAAGCTGAAAAGTTATGTTTACTTGACAAGTTTTAAAGCAATAGATTAACTGCGTTTAGATGATAAAACATCATAGAAGACTAGTTTCTTTAATTTTACAGTATGGTAACACAATGAAATTACTTCCTTGTTTTATATTGAACCACCCAAGATTACTTGCATGTTAAGTTAAATCAGATTAACAAGTATTGCCCATGATTATCTTAACATCCACTTGCGAGTAGTCGAGTCATAAGTGAAAGGACTGTGTTTTTGATGTGCAAGCATGAGTCCACAATAAGCAAATTCAACACAATGTTGACTCATTTCACATGATAAATACATGGCTTCAGAAATGCTTTGTGATGTTTCAATGTTTAAATCTTCAGAAGAAAACACTCTCCCAAGAGTTCGTCGATCAGTGACTATTAAACACTTGTTAAGAGTGAGTCTTTGTAAGAAGCACCCGGTTGATTTTGGCGTCCGAAAAAATTATCTTTGATATTTTGTTGGAAGATTACACAACTATTGTGAACTACTAACGTCGGGTTAATTTGTTTCAAAACCTAAAATTATGAAAAATATACTCGATTTAAGCGAGCGACCTGGAAACTGCAAAAATGAGCCTGTTTACACTCTAATTTTGAGCAAAACTTGAAGCGCAATAAATATCGATAGCGGCCTTCATATACCACGTCTTTCGGACAAAATGCAGTTTTTGTTTTCGTCTTTGACTGAATGTTCTTTAAATAACGAAATGTTATTGTATTTTCCCACGACAGTAGCATTTTCTAGACATACAATTTATATTACCCGACAGGTCGGATCAAGCGGCTCACTCGAAAAATCAGTTTCACAAAAGTGGCACGGATTTAAGAGTGAGTCCATAAGAGCACCAGGCAGGTGTGCTACATGCCATCTCCCTGATTTCGCTGAAACTTGGCACGTTTATAGGGTATATCCTAAAACTCGAATATACGAAGTGGCTTGCTCATCTGATTTTTCAGGGGGGAGTTAGACCACCCCCCTGACTTTTTCAGAATTTTGACCTATGATAAGGCCTGGAATTTAGGGAAAAGTAGACAGCTTCCAAATCAAGAGATTTAGTTGTATCAAGTAGTGCTTTGGCATACACCTCGATACATTATAGGAGAGTGCACCCACCAAGTGTCAGTCATTTTGATTGACAGCTTGTCCATCAAGAGTAATTTATGCATGAGTAGGTATTTTGCCTTAGATTTGTAGGCTGAGTTTGAAGTCAAATATCTCTTGTTGCCAACTAAGTATCAAATGGGTTTGAATGCCCTGACTTAATTCGACCTTTAGTCTCTACAAAACTTGAAAAACATTGGCGGGCAAC
>JAOBAT010096691.1:0-16637 GCA_026413305.1 Hydrozoanthus tunicans | reverse complement strand
CCCACCCAAACCAAGATATTGTCCCCGTACCCAAACGTATCCGGATCTTTTCAAAAACGGAGATTTTTTTCTTCATTTGCACCCCCGTCCACATGTACACGTAAACGGCGTTTTTGGCAACAAATACGGAGGTTTGTGAATACGCTCTCCAGACTGTAGATTTTTAACAACGGAGATTTATCGCACGATGACATCAAAGTTACAACACCCTTTGTGATTTCTTGTTTGCTGTGCGTATAATCTTTGCCGAGTTCTTCTGCATTTTCGGACGATAAGTACTGAATTCACAAATATCAGAAAACTTGGCTTGTCTCCCAGTCTCTATGTCTTCGACGTCCTCACTTCTTTATTATTCACCTGAAGACCGCCACACACTAGGCAATAGGTCCCCGATTTTTCGTCGAGTATAAATCTGATCTGATCGTAGCTCACTGCACACTAACTAATTTTTTATCGCGAGACTTATCGGCCTGCCAGTGCTCCAGCCACGTTGGACAAACTTTTTTCCACTTGTCAAATGCTTGCGATTGTTAATGCACAAAGACAAAGAACCTGAAATTAAAGTATAGTTTGGAGAAAAAAATCGGACACTGTCACACTGGCCGATAATGTCTGGTCAGACGTTTTTGGATTCGGCTAGCGTGTCGATCAGATCTTCCTTCACGAAAAACTTAGAATCGTGCCCCCGATTTTCGTCTGGAGCTGCCAGGGCCCTTCAGACGAAAATTAGTGTAGTGTGTGCGGCGGCCTTTAGAGGTCCCCCTAATAACTGTTCAGTGCGTCAGCAAGAAAGTACAATAGATAACTTTTGGTCAACTCAGCATAAAGTTAATCATCAGTTTTAATCTTTGTCATTTTGAGCGTTAGCCCTTCGTGGGAGTTGTTCTTTGTTCCGACGAAGGGTTAAAACGACGAATAGAAACAAAATGGAAACTATCTGTCAACTCTTTAAGTTCGTCAAGAAGTGGCTAAGATTGAGTTCTTATCTATTTAGAATACGGCTTGCACAAGTTTACTTGTGGTTAACTATTTCTTCCTTTGGGGTTGCAAGGCTGTAAAAGTCATCTAGAAACTTGGTTAATGCAAAAAAAAAAAAAAAAAAAAATCAAAAGTACTCCATGCTTGCCAAGCAATATACTAGTAAATAGAATACAGAAAAAAAATTTTTAATAGTGGCAAGGACTTGCCAGAGTTTACCATTTTGCTTGTACGTTCGGGTTTAGTACTTGGGTTAATTTTTAGTATTTTTACCGGCTACTTATACTAGATAATTGCATTCCGGCAGCTTTTCCAAAATGTTATATGGTCAAACTCCAAACAGTAGACATGTCTCACTTTCAAGCGTGTTTCATTGTCTTGTGCTGTCTTGCCACTGCTAACGCAATATTGACACAATATCAAGAATCAAATCAAGCTTTGATACTGACGGAAAATGCAAATCTTGGATACTTGATATAAAAGCTGTCCAGTTTCATCAAGATGCATGCAGTTGCATAGTTTAAGATAACTGATAGCAGGCACCAGAGCCAGACTTTATAGTTCATTCTTGAGTTACATCTTCAATGAAATTATCCGCTTAAAGAATAACTGTGTAATTATGATTTCTTCCGGGTAAGTGGTTTGCTTTTCACAACAAAGTTCAAAATAGCTGCCGCAAATGCTGGTTAATGACTGAGCGTCGTGTTTCTGTTTAACAGAAGTTTGTGTTCCAATTCGACGTACTTGTGGGAGAAATAGAAATACAATGAACCACCAAGCAAGCAAAGAAACGCCAACAAGACAAGAATAAATGTTATTCTTCTTGTCCGAATTGTCACACTATAAGGTTGTTCGCAAGTAAAATCATCGAATGAACTGGCTCGTTGAAGCGTTATATTTTGGTAAACATTTCCCAATTCGATGTTGTCTGTCTCCTCTGCTTCTAAATCAGAATCCGGCGAGTGGTTCGGGATTGGTTTATACGAATAAGCCATGTTTTACTTCTCAGGGTCAACTGTCCACCCCAATAGCGCCATTTTAAATGATATGCTGAGTTTTATGACGACTCGGTGCGAAAAATATTGAGTATGCAAATATTTGTTTTCCTCACGAGACTTTTTTACATTGCATTCATTCGTTGGATTGAGTTCTTGTTCCTAAGAAACCGACGCTGGGTGTTAAGCCAACTTTAAAACTGAGAAAGACGGTGTACTGGTCAACTGAACATATTCTTCGTTCCCATTTTTGCTTTATTAAATTTTTTGTTTTCATAAACACTGAAACTAATTTTGCATTGGGTGACCAAAAAACTGTTGCCGAAGTCAGTATCTTTTCTTTCCCAATCTAAAAATTACATAAAACTAAAGCATGTTATATATCACAGAACGGGATGAAACTTTTAATAATTAAGCAATAAATCCCATTTTCCGTGCCGTGTAATTTTTATTGCATTTGTTTGGGGGATGTTGGGATGACTGATAAAAATCTTGAAAGTCCCGAGCCGTCAGCACGGCTTTTTTCGCTCTCAAGCAATCAGCGCGCGAGATTCACTGGGATTATTCACTGGGGAGGGGTACTCCATTGAAAAGTGGGTAGGGGTGTTCGAAGGAGCTTTTAGTTTTGAAAATAAAACCCTCGCGTACCTTTTAGGATCTCCGGTTTAGACCGGCAACCTCCTTGTGCCTTTAAAGTGCCTATGAAGCGCCTATGAAGCGAAAAATGTTATTATTTCCGTGGATAGACCTTGCTAAATGAGGAATAGTGGTGAAAAAAAATTTTTCAAAATATTTTATGGGTCTTGAGTATTAACATTTAAAGTTCACAACTGATGACGTAATTCGGGGTTCCAAAAAAATTTGCATTTTATTTGAATCTGCTGCCAATCCATAACCTTTGGATGTATTTAAGCCAAACTTGGCTTGCTGATGCATCTCGAGGTAGACAGATCACCAGTGCAGGTTTGGCTCAAATTTATCCAAAGATTATGGATTGGCAGCATATTCAAACAAAATGCAAATTTTTTTGGAACCCCAACTTATGCCATCAGTTGTGAACTTTAAATGTTAATATTCAAGAACCATAAAATATTTTGAAATTTTTTTTTTCACCACTATTCCTCATTTAGCAAGGTCTATCCACCGAAAATAAAAAGTTTCACTTCATAGGCACTTTAAGAGTGTACAGTATTGTTAAAATGTAAGAAACTTCGCACGAAACTTTGAGCGTAATCTAACCGGCACAAACACAAAAACCTTTTGCACGTCAGAGTGAATGTTGCTACAAGTACACAGATTATTATAAACAGACGTTTACGTAAGTTCAGGTTTCCTTAAAAATGAAACAAACATAAAGTAATTATTGAAATAATTACTTACATTTGAAACCGTAAATTTCTACCTTCATACAGATAGCGTTCTGCCAGGACACTGGTACAAAACGGATGTAGCGAGCTAAATGCGAAGTATTTAACTCGTTTTTCACAACACTCATGGAATCATTGTTACCAGTAAAGATCTGTCAAGAAATGTCAAATCAGAATAAGTACAGTGAGCCCTGCATAAAAGAACAAGTGAATTAAGAACACTAATAGGCTGAAATTTGGTAAAAAAAAGTACCAATGACACAACACTTTTAGCCTGGAAAATTTGTACTTTGACATGATTTGATTTGTTAAGTGTTGGTAGTCTTGCCCAGTATTCAATTTTAGAAGCAACTTTAAGAACACCTCTAGAACACTTTCAGTCTGATTTTGCAGCGAACACTCGAGGCCGAGATACAAAATGAAAATCAGCCTAAATCCCCGAAACATTGTCCATTAAGCCGGCGTTTACTGTAAAAGAATAAATGGCCAGAAATAATCCTGTGATCTGGTCGGCTGCTGGGAGAACACGTCTGCGGACATTGCAAACTTTGTTAGCTTCTAACCACTCTTTTATAACGTTTCACTTTTCTAAAAGGTACTAAGCAACTTCGAAGGAAAATGCAATTTTTTTCTTAATAGCAACAATGGCTCTTGAACGGCCTTTATTGGGAAATTTCAGACCCAATCTTGTGGTATGAAACTCGCTTCTCTCGCTCTTGCTCTGAGATTCCCTGTTAAAGAACACGATATCGGTTAAATCAGTGTTCTATATCAGTATATCAGTAAGCAATAAACCATACTTTTCTATGGATTATAAGAATAATAAACCACGCGGGATGTTGGGATATTGGATCTTTACTGTCTAGCTCGTTGCTGAACTCAGCTATACATTTTCTCAGTCTGCTTCGTTTGCTTTCGATTTTAAGTCTCGGAAAGTTGTCATTAATGACGGCAATTTTTTCGAAACAAAAAGAAAAACCAAAATTTTTTGCTTTCTTGCTCGGCACAATAAACCAGAGTTTTTTGACCAATCACAGCGCGCGTATGTACTAAGTATATTATCAAGTATACACCAGCTCGGCTACGTGCAATGTGAATGGTTTAAAAGTAATATCTTTGAAATAGTAGATAACAAACCAATACAAAGTGGCGGACGGAAGTAATCGCTTCGAGTACGTTTTGATTTACGAAATAGCAAAAGTTTGCAATAAAAACACGGGATGTTTAAATTAGGTTGTTCGTTTTATGCCACTTACGACTTTTTGGTAGTTTATAAACAGTCAAACCACGTTTGTTGTAGGTTTGGCAGAGCTCTCACTGGTCGGTGAGTTTCACCTCGCTTAGAGATGAAAGAAACCCCAAAATTCCATAAATCAATTGTCTCGTTGTTATATTCTGTGGATAATGACTTAATAAATATCTACCTCGCGTCAACGTTTGGCAGAGAAAACCCCGCATTGCGCTTGCGCACACCATCAGCTTCGCTTTGGTGACGTTGTCCCGTTCGGGCCGAAGGTCAAAACACCCATTTTGTCGGCGTGGAGGACGTCAGGGAATTGACTAAGATTTAGGACCTATGTTGCGGTAATACTAAGAACTGCTCGAAATAATTTAGCTCAGGTAATGTTATACTGTAAAAGCTATCGTTCGGCTAGTATTTGGTTATTCATCACTTTTTTTTACCCACAACTGAACGATCGATCGTTAAGTCCAAAAATCAGCATCGGTGTTCTCGTTGTCCCTACGTAAGGTCCCTGCTATCGCTAAAACTACTGTTGCATTATTGCTATCATTTTGTTATATTTTACATCATCTTCGTCGTTATTGCTATCACTGACACATCACTTGTCACGCACCCTAACATCTTCTGATTCCGTGTAGTTACTCCAGGTGGCATTGTCAATACTAGAACTCAATCTATATTCTGAAACCCAAGCTTCATTTCCGGTGTCGTGTCGTCCCTGAGTCGCAACAAACTTCACGTAATGTTCTTCCATAAGATCAATCTGAAGTTTTAGTAACAGAATCGACGTAAGCAAAGCGAATAAAAAGTGTTATTGATAATATCAAAAATAATAATGATTTAAGATGAAGATGGAAGCTAGTAACTGATGTTGGAAGTCATACTGACTTAAAACTTAAGTTTTGAACACAATCTTTTTAATGATAAAACGTACAACTTTAAAGGCTTGGAAAAATCTAAATTTTGAACAAGGTCTTATTTATTGGTCTTATTTATTTATAGTTAAAAGTACAATGGAACTGCTCTTTTAAAAGATAATAATGTGTGAAAGAGAAAAAATTTAATAGACGACAAAACTGTTAACTTCTTTTTTGCTTAATGACCTTATGACGAGTTTTAGATCTGTAGTTCTTCTTCTTATTGTTAAAGTGCCTATAACAATAACAATTATTTTTGTAACCTCTTAATAAAGTGTTTGAAACTAGGAACGTTAAAGAAACGAATTTTTGAATTCGGTCGTAATTTCGATTTTTTTTACTCATTTGAAGTTCAATTTTGTTGGTTCACGACCGCGTTTTAGGGCAACTGTGTTATGATGTCATTCCCGGACATCTGCGGATCAAAACACAGCAAGATGGACGTGTATGAATCAGAGATTCTTATTCAGAAGTACATTCCAATTCCTCATACAGTTCTCAGTTCTTTTGCCCCTTTGTGTTTAGAAAAGACCCCATTTCCTCATTATTACAATCGAGAATGACGTCACAACCCAGTCCCCCGAAACGCGGTCGTGAACCATGATATTTGAAAATTTTGCTAGTTTTAGCAACTGTTGAAAAAAAAAATTGGACCAAATTTTAATTTATTTTTTGCAGAAGTACTTTAAATTATATATGAAAAGATTAGATTCCAAGAAAATGTTAGCGTTATATGCACTTTAAGACCTTGTTTAAAATTTAACTTTAATCTTGGAAAGTTAAGTCGGGACGACTTCGAAACGCCATTTACTAACGTCGATCTTCATTTTGAATACTTTTACAAAACCTCAGTAAACCATAATGACAATGCTTAAAACTATTATAAAACAGTAGAAGTGGTAAGTTGAAAAACACTTGAAATAAATATCATATAAAAAACAACAATTTCTAAACCAATGGTGAAGCATTACTATTGTATATTGTTCTAGATCTCATCCAATAACCCTCAATGATATACACCTGTAGACTTTCATTCAACAAAGCGAGCACTGTCATTGGTTAATTCTTGGTCACGTGCCCCTGATCAAATTCAAATGTATCCCGCTCGGGATAC
Source organism: Hydrozoanthus tunicans (assembly GCA_026413305.1). Taxonomy (NCBI): domain Eukaryota; kingdom Metazoa; phylum Cnidaria; class Anthozoa; order Zoantharia; family Hydrozoanthidae; genus Hydrozoanthus; species Hydrozoanthus tunicans. The sequence goes on along the minus strand of JAOBAT010096691.1, from coordinate 10,023 downwards.
CTTTGCGCAGTTGTTGCTTGCGCGCCGAACACCTCACCACGTTATCAGTGTATGACTTGAAAATAGCAGTTTGATCGACGAGGGCGTCCTGTGAGAATTGCCAGCTTTCAGTTTTAAGTTCTAAGTGAGGCTAAAATAAAACGCTTTTCTACGTTGTCAGAGGAAGAATTACAGAACGGAATTGAAGGTTAAGATTCTGAATAAAAGTTATTAAGCTTACAAAAACATATTGGAAACATTTGGACTGAAATAAGACTCATTCATTCAGCAGGCTTGAATGTTGTGAATAAAAAATGTGTACGTTCTTTGTTTCTTTGCTTTCTCTAAACGATTGCTTTAAAGAAAGTCTAAATAATTTGTATAAAAAAGCACTTAATCTATGGTCCCTCAGAAAACTGGAGTCCTGTTATTTGGTCTCGAGAATTGTCGGGACTTTCATGAAAACAAACTTACTGTTACCCTTGGGAAGTGTTTATAAAATGACCCCAGTGAATCTCATGTGCTGATTGGTCGAGAACACAGAAACGTCCTCTTTGAGAGTACACGGAACGCTTTTGAAAGTCTCACACAACACTGAACCGAAATCCTCCGAAACACTCAAATCTTGCAAATAAAGGAAGAAGTTAAAACAATGGTATTTTTAAGGAACCCAATTTTGTCGGGGGAGGTGGTGGGTGGCGACACATATCCCCTACCCCACCCCTCCCCACTTTTTTAGAGCTCAATTTCTCAAAACCTGATTTAGGAGTATTGGTTATTATTGTATCATGGACTCCTCTCTCGTCAAAGAAGGCATTAGTGCAAGCACTTTATCAATGTCTTTTTTATTGAACATAATATTTGCTCCTGAAATTCAGCATTTTTGAAAAAAGGTGGTGGGCGGCGGCGCATAATACCCCACCCCCTAAATTGGGTTCCTAGGAAGTACCGTTGTTTTGATCTTTTCCCTAACGAGTGTTTTTATTTTAGAAAACCTGTTAGCCAGTAAAAACAATTACAATTCAAAACTGTCTAATTCTTCAGATCAACTCGGGTTTGGGACGGCTCTTGTCTTTAAAGTTTTTTTTTTTATCCGGCAACTCCCCCCCCCCCCATCATGCAGAAAAAACTTACACGGCACGGAAAATGCGTTTTATTGCTTAAATACTACTAACAGTATTCTAATAGCTTTTTATTTTCTCTTTCTTCATTCCTTAAACAGTGAGGGTTCGTTACCCCAAATAATATATGTTCTCAGCCCTGAGTTACATGACGGTTCACAAAGTGCATTACCTCTAGGTATTGTTCGTTGTCGTCCTCTCCTGCACACCATGCTGTCTTCACACTGTCGGCGTTCAGCCTGCCCATCCACGGCAGGGTTTCGGTGCTAAGTGAGCTCGAAGCAGTGATAGCAGAATTGGGAATTTTCCATTTCTCCATTCCCAGTGCTTTACTTGCATCTAAACAAGAAAGATAATGAGATCATCTTTTTTTGTCTTTACGCTATATACAGATTTTAAATTTTCCTCAAATATACTTATGGCCTTTTTGCATGATGACGTCACAAGTGTCTTTACACGATATACAGATTGTAAGTTTCCTGCAAATATATTTAATGGCCTTTTTGCATGATGACGTCACAAGTGTCTTTACGCGATGTACAGATTGTAAGTTTCCGGCAAATATATTTAACAGCCTTTTTGCATGATGACGTCACAAGTGTCTTTGCGCGATATACAAGTTGTACGTTTTCTGCAAATATATTTAATGGCCTTTTTGCATGATGACGTCACAAGTGTCTTTACGCGATATACCGATTGTAAGTTTGACTGCAAATATATTTAACTGCCTTTTTGCATGATGACGTCACAAGTGTCTTTACGCGATATACAGATTGTAAATTTCTTTCAAATATATTTAACAGCCTTTTTGCATGATGACGTCACAAGTGCACCAAAGTGAGGGTGGATGGTAGTGCTATTTGACGTCGCGGGAGTTATGGGTCTAGTTTAACTTTTTTTTCTGTCCAACAAACTGTTATGTCTGTTCTACCATGTTGTTTTCACTGGAATGCTCGTTACACTGCACATAGTAAGTAAGTATTACGAGCTATTTTGACGTCATCATGCATAAGATCTATTTCCTTTCTACACAGAGGTTTTCATTTTCATTTTCCTATAGTTATTCTATAGACATATTTCCAACTACAAATTCAAAACAGTAAGTTAGGAGAGAGACACTTTGGCGTCTCTATTAGTTTCCAATGAAACCAACTTAACATTGGTTATCATACAGTGTTTGTACACTTCTTCACTGACTTAACAACGTTTTAACAGTTAGGTCGATTTCATGACAACCGAAACAAGATGACACAATTTTAAAGTGATGGCATCTCGTAAATTATTTTATTATCAATAACATTGATATTAGTCCAAGAAAAAAGTAGAAAAACTTTTTTTAAAGTGAAAACTGTTTTAGCAAATTTCGTATACACTTTGTTGAGAGGTCACATCACCGCAGAGAAAGTCACGATACTCATTCTATATACATGTACAGCGTATTGCCGCGCAATGTTTCAAAACTGGAAGCTTGGTACTTTTCAAAACCTGCACAGAAATTTTAGAGGAATGCTATTTGCAAAGTTCGTGCTGACACTTGTCGTGTAGGGCTAACTTACATTGCAAGTTGTTGTAATCACGTGTTCTTACCTGAGCCGTGCAGCTGCACACTCATGCAAATGTGGTTGTTCCATTCAATCGGAAGAAACCTCACAACATCAGCAAGGAGAAGCCTTTTAAAATCATACCGAGTGTTTTCTTTGTTCCCAGAGAATATCTTTAATTAGATAAAACAGAGCTATAAGTCAACGTCTGATGCAGCTACAACGCTCTAAGTTTACCGACAAAGTTGTTATAAAGTGTGTAATTTTTTGCTGTATTTTCTTTTATTTTTTTTTAATTAAAAAATGTTTCAATTAAGGCTAGATTAAAAAGGGTTGGTTCATGCCCTTTAAAATGTGCTAGAAACAAAAGAGAAACAATTCATTTAACCTAAACATCAATTACGGGTTTATCACATTTTGGACCAATGGTTTTTACATTTAGGACCAGACTTTATTTCATTTAGGACCTTTATTACTTATAAGACCAACCCTTGTTTTACATTTAGGATCTTTGTTACATTTAGGACCAAATTTTTATTACATTTGAGGCTCTTTATCAAATTTGAGGCTTCTACTCATCATCACCATCGTCTCGGTCATCATCCTCTTAATCATCATCACCTTTGTCACCACCATTGCCACAAGCATCAACTCCATCATCATCACCATAATCATCATTATCTTTGTCACCACCATTATCATAATCATCAACTCCATCATCATTATCATTGTCATCATCATCATCATCATGATTATTTTTGTCACCATCATCATCATCTTTATAATTGTCATCATCACCGCCATCATCCTCATAATCATCATCACCTTGGTCACCACCATTGTCATAATCATCAACTCCATCATCTTTATCATTGTCATCATCACCGTCATCATCATCATCGTTTTATAGTGGAACATAAGTATTTGAAAGCATCAGTTTTACTGTTAGCAGAAGCTTGAAATCTTTTGCTCTCAGTTCAAGTAAAACACGTTTTAATGTTGTTATCCTTACCCTTAACACTACTCTTATTCATCTCATTGCTGTTCCTAATTTTTACTCATTGTTATCATGTTACCCGGAGAAAGCAAAAAATGGGGTTAGATAAATTGTCATTCTTTTTATGAACATGTCATCATTTTACTTGATTTTACTTCATAATTATTTAATAACCACAACCTAAATTGTTGTACAAGTGTTTTACATGTATATTTAACAATTATTCCAAGAGCGCGCGTTGGATATGAGATGGTAAATAGCCGACGAGGCGGGCAACCCCGAGTTGGCTATAAATCATCTCATATCCAACAAGCGCGAATAGAAAAATTGTTTTATTAAATTTAATTAGTTTTCTAAACTCTTCCATACTTAAAAATAACAGCTAAATCTTATTTAGAACCTATTTTTTGGCTTTCGAACACTACAGTCAGTGTCCATATTTGGTGAACTCCGAATATGAGCTGATAATCGAGATTGAATGAACCAATCAGAACGCGCAAATCGCAATATTCGAGATTGAAAATTTGATAACATTTTTTACTTCCTACCTTAGTTTGGTTGTACTCCTGATAAGTCTCCCAGCCTCGTCGGACAATATCATAAACCAACTTAAACTTTGAGACCCAAAAGTCTTGTTTCCAGTGTCCCTTTGTGGTCAGACTCGACAAGTACTTCGCTGTTGCAAACTCAACCTGCAGGTATTGAAAGCTATCATCAAAGTCCGCACACCAAGTACTTTCATAACCAATTCGTCCGTTCGTAGGCCTGAGACCTGGTTTGCTGCTGGACGAGCTCATGGTGCTGTTCTCGGCGTCACTGGAAGGAGCGAACATGGGGCCGTTCCCTAAAAAAAAAGAAATCCGAATTCAGAAACATTATCCAGTTAACTAAATTTGTTTTTGTTTCAACGTTGTACATTTGTCGGCAATGACTTTATCATAGATAAACTTTAAAATCTGGAAATAGAAAAGCAAGTTTATTGATATATGGCAACAACTTACGATTGAATTACAACCTTGGGAGAGTGGGCAACCACTCCCAGCGTAACGACGATAAATAAAGTTAGTTTCGCTTTTAGTTTAGTACTTTCCCAGCAGCACAGAGAAACACGAAAATTAATCCTTAAAATTAATCCTGTTACATATACTAATAATTTAATAATTTTTTTTGATGTGCGCAAAATCCTAACCTTTGTAGCCGTAGACCTCAACACGTAGAGCAACATAACCTCTGTATTTCTTTGGATTGAATCGCACGAATCGAGTTGAAACTGGACGTCGTAGATTCATCTTTACCACCACTTGGTTAGTTCCGTTTGGATGCCCTTTAAATATCTTCAAATTTTATTGAAGAAAATTTAAAAAAATAAGGTAAGATGTGAGTTTGATGAAATTCTAAGTTACCAGTTTTCCTTCAGAACCCCTCACTCCTCTCATAAATTCAGTCGTGTTCTTTCGCGGTTTGACAACGTAAGAAAACATAAATTTTTATTCTTTTTATTGTAATAAGAATTTTCTAAATACGAATTTACTTTATTTCTTTCAGGTAGTGGTCGACAAATAGAACAGATTAGGAAGTGAACTAGACGATCATCAATAGGTTGCAGAAAGAAACGTAAGCGCAAACTGTTTACTTTATAAGGTTTTGTCATTCTTCTCCGTGTTAACTTTGTTGTTAGTGTTTTCGTATTCGCTAATTTACACGTCTTCCTTGTCGTTATCATTAGTGCTGCCCCTGTATCACCTACAAACGTAATAACCGCCCAAAAATGTAATAACCGTCCAGAAATCTAGTACTAACCACAGATGTCATTACAAAGTTGATCGCTTGCTCAAAGACTTTCATGTTGTTCAAGTTTGAAACTTGTTACTACAACTTCTAAAAGTTTTGGTTCACTATTATTGAAGTTTAACATTTTATTGCATTTGTGGTTGAAGGCTTTTGCAGTTTTGGTTAATTGTTTTATTACATTTATGGTTAAAATTCGTTACATTTTTTGGGTATATATAACATTTTATTGCATTTGTTGTTAGTATCACATTAATGGGCGGTTATTACATTTGTGGGTGATATAGCTCCTGTTCTTTTACTTTTAAATTATTATCATCGTTACCATTATTGTTTTTATTATGATTGCTGTTGCCGTTTGCGTATTCATTATTATATAGTTATTATTATCGTTATTGTTATCGTTATTTTTATTATGATTGCTGTTGCCGTTTGCGTATTCATTATTATATAGTTATTATAATCGTTATTGTTATCATTATTTTTATTATGATTGCTGTTGCCGTTTGCGTATTCATTATTATATAGTTATTATAATCGTTTTTGTTATTAATGATGATATAGTTACAGTCATTAATGTCATCGTTGTTTTGTTGTAAGATTTATCATTGCAATTTATTTTGTTTTTTTACCATCAACCTTAATACTACTTTTATTCTAGCAAATATCACTTTTATTTATCATGTTTAACTGTTAAAACATACTTTTTCCGTTAAGTGTTCCACGTAATAATACCATTCGCATCCATCTTCGCTGAAGTCCAGTTTGTACTCAGTGACAGTTTGCATAAGTTCGTAGCTACCTAAAATGAGATTTTTAATCTTTATCAGATACAAGAGATAGGAAGCCAAAGTGTGGTAGTCATTGATCACAAAGCCTTATTTCTCCTATTATATATATGACAAACACAAAGAAACACAATTGCTTATAAGCAAGCTCCAATTTCTTTGTAACATGAGCTAGAATCAAGACCTAGATTAAATTCATTGAAAAAATTAAGAGCATTTTTTTTTTCTTTATTAACATGCAAAAATTACCGGAGAGGTACAAAAGACAAACATTAAACTTGGTTTTTTTGACGATATACACTACCAAAACGTTTAGTTTTCAATACTTGTATGAAAGTTTCGTCTGATAAAAACATCAAACTTGGTTTTTTGGAGGATATTCACTACCAAAACTTTTAGTTTTCAATACTTGTATGAAAGTTTCGTCTGATAAAAACATTAAACTTGATTTTTTGGAGGATATTCACTACCAAAACTTTTAGTTTTCAATAGTTGTATGAGAGTTTCGTCTGATAACTTATTAGAGGAAATTGTTTCTTAGCGTCCATTTACATGAGAGGCGGAATGCATGAGGTTCGTCCCGGGACTAAAAACGTTTTCTTTACATGCGCTAGTAGTTTCATCCCGGGCTTTCGGGACGAAAATTATGTTGTTTTATCTCGTTCGTGACGAGTTTCATCGCCTTCGGTTTTTCTGTCTGCATTGTTCCAAAAACAACAACAACAACAATAATTTGGCGCATATGCAGCAGATTTTAACTTTTACTGGAACTGAAATTTCGTTGTGTTTGGTGACAGTACTGCAACTACAGTCGAAGTTCTTCTGTTTCAGGTTTTAAATCATTATCGGGTCACCAATGTATCATCTCTTTCCAGGCCGGGGAAAAAAACATAAATGTTTACTTGAAACTTTCATCCCGAGAGAACTGTTTACATGGAAATTCTCATCCCGAGCTGTAATCTCATCCCAGTGCTTGGAACCAGGATGAGATCGTCTCGGGATTAATTAATCTTGTCGTCAAACAATGTAAACAAGTATGAAAGAAAATGACTGAACGCCGGGATAGTCTCGTTTCGGGTGAAAGTCATCCCGGGACAAAAAGGCTTAAGTTAACAGGCCCTTAAGCTGTGTTTAAAGAATTTGTGCAAACCGCCACAATTTACGTAGCCTATGTTGTTGAACACTGTAAGAAAAAATTTTGAAATTTAAATTTGCTGCGCAGATTCGTCATGGCCCAAAAACAGTCGCACGAAGATGTCGTTCAGACCGGATCAATTCTTGCTTTTCACGCTCTCTCTAGAGACGCCAAAGACAAAGACGAAGCGGCCGTGTAGGTATCCTAAAAATAAACAAAACACCAACATGGCCGCTGCGACGTCACGTAAAATGCATATGGAGTAAAAAAATATTACCTCAGTGGATATATATTTGCTAAATGAGGAACTGAGGTCAAAACATTTGGTCAAAATCTTTCATGGTTCTCGAGATATTAACATTTAAAGTTTTCAGCTGATGTCACAAACGGTTCCAACGTTTTGCATTTTGTAAAAAAATTGCTGCCGTTCCATAACCTTTGGATGTGTTTAAGCCATAGTTGGGCTGTTGATGTATCTCAATGTAAATAGATCATTAGTCCAAGTTTGACTCAAATTTATCCAAAGTTTATGGTTTGGCAGCAGATTAAAAAATATGCAAGTTTGTCAGAACCATTCGTGATGTCAACATTTGAAAACTTTAAATGTAAATAATATTTCAAGAACCATGAAAAATTTTGCGAAAAAAAAATTCGCTGCTATTCCTCATTAAGCAAGGTGTATCCACTGAAATAATAAATTTTTTCACTACATATGCACTGTAGCTGCAACAGCTTAAGACAATAAGTTTGTTTTGCAGCAATGTTGACATGCACAGGATTTTGTTGATGTTAGAGAAGAAATCAAAAGAATGGTATTTTTAAGGAACCCAATTTTGTCGGGGGAGATGGTGGGAGGCGGCACATATCCCCTACCCCACCCCTCCCCACTTTTTCAGAGCTCAATTTCTCAAAACCTGATTTAGGGCTATTGGATTTTTCTTATATCATGGACTCCTCTCTACACAAAGAAGGCGTTGGTGCAAGCACTTTATCAATATCTATTTTATTGAACGTGATATTTGCTCCTGAAATTCAGCATTTTTGAAAAAAGGTGGTGGGTGGCGGCACATGATATCCCACCCCCTAAATTGGGTTCCTAGGAAGTACCGTAGTTTTGACCTTTTACCTTATTACCCTTTCTATAAGATAGACGGATACAGTTAGAGTGTAGAAAAACAAACTGCTGTTCTTGCCTTGAGTTGCTACTGCTGTTACTGTTTGGCCGAATTCTCCAAGATCAATCATTAGAAACTGCAAATCTGTGTGTTGATGATTCAAAACTGGTCTCCAACATGCTGTCCAGTGAAACAGCCTCGCTTTCCACGGAAACCCGTCGCCATAGCCCCAATTAGGGCTAACAATGTTGATATCTGGAATTCTTCCGTCGGATACTCCCAAAGCTGTGGAATACTCGTCTGGATAAACTAAAAAAACAATTTTATTGTTTGTATCAGCAATTTAAATTTCGTTAGCCACACTAGTACTCGTGACTGCGATCTGGAACCTCGGATGGACAGGGGGGGGGGGGCGGGGGGTTGGGGGGCTAGGGAAAATACAATTACAGTTCACTAATCAACCATTTGTTCCTCATGGCATTAATTTTTTTTAAAAAAACGGCTGAACCAAAAGCTGTTGTTTTAACAGCCAGAAATTTATCTACCATTTTAAATGCGACCATTGTGAGGTTAGTTATGTAGACTACACAAGCCAACACTTTCATCATTAAAGAGGGAAAAACTACCATTGGCTAACACACGCACCACCTCCAAAATCATATTAACATTTCAAAAAAACTGGGACTGTCTTATGTTCGAGATGTTTTATTCATTATTTCTAAAACCAAATCAGTTTAAACAAACAAAAAGATTCAGTGTGATCTATGTTGTTCTAAGTTTATATCTACTTCGCTTTGCCTCATGATTTTATCCTTTTTTATCTTCCAATCAGTTGGTCCCTAGCTAGTGTATTTTAGCAATCCGTGTATTTCAATGCTGTGTATCATAACTGTTTGTAATTAGAGTTTTTAAATTAAAATTTTAGTAAGATTAAAATTTTCCACCCTAAAAAAAATCTCGGTTTCAGAATTATCCTGAAAAACTAGACGCCTGTAATGGCGTTTACTTGGGCTACGCTTAGGCTTGAAACCTCAGAACTGTATACGATCTATAATGCGTGTTTTAACTTTGTCATGAAATGGAATTTTGAATTGCTAAATATTCTCATTCAACTTCTAGTTCACAGTCAAAATTCTTTAAACAAAATTCCTAGTGAGTGTTCCTAGCTGCGAAAGTACATGTGGACTGAAGTTCATTTGTTTGAGCGGGCCTTGCTCTGTTGTTTTCAGTCTTGAAACGTTTACATATGGCGCACCGCTGACCGACCCGCAGACTCATAGATTGATAGACAGATAGGCTTCGCAGACGTAGACTCGGCCTACCACAGGTAGCCCGAGTAATAATGAAAAATGCCATTTACCCCTGGATAGCTGAGCGGGTCAGCGATAACAGCTTCCCTTGTGTTGTGCCGCGAACGTAAATCCAACACAGTATCATGTAGGAACCAAACATAGCGGAAGGGTTTGTTCAGTTAGAAGGACCCCTGGGCCCAGTTGTTCAAAAGACGATTAACCTAATCCAGGGTTAATTACCATGACAACCAATAGGTTTTGTTAAGA
>JAOBAT010096680.1:0-10704 GCA_026413305.1 Hydrozoanthus tunicans | reverse complement strand
CTTTCTCAGTCATTAGAAATTTTGACCTATTCGTTTGAATGGCTTGCTCAGTGGTTAGAAAATCTGACCCACTTGTTCCAATGACTTGCTCAGTCAATTGTCATGACTTGCTCACTCATTAGCAACTCGTTAGATAGTTTCATGGAAAGTTGTTAATGTCCCTTTTCTAATAGAAGGTAACAATTCTAGAATAATTATTATTAGGTATCTAATAATTATTATTAGGTATTTAATTTGAAGATGTTAGCCTCCTCTAGAAGATACATTGTAGTTGGCTCAATTTACAAGTCATGTCAGTTAGTTTCAGCTTCCCCTAGTTGCTGTTAGTACCTCAGCTTGAGATTTTCCCTGCAACAATGGAAATATCAACTTTCAAGCTAAAGTTTTTATCAGTTATTACACCAAAGAATTCTTGGTTATTCTTTGCGGTCATTTGATTTGTTTTTCTCTAGTTGAAGATTATCATACAGTGCTGATTTTTGTCTCTTAGTATAACTCATAATTTTAAAATATAATTTTGTTGACAACTAACCATGTATAATCTTTACATCAAGTTCTGAATTTAGAAAATTTTGTTTTTTTTAAAATTATTGTTAACATTTTAATGCAGGAAAATTACTTTTAAAAGCGTCATCAGCATAAATAATAATAGACCTCACATGTTTTCAAGCACTTTGTGGTAAAGCAACAATTTGTTACAACCTAAAAATCAAAGAACTGTTATAGAAGGCAGGCTTTTCTTCCAAAATTAATGTCTGTAATAAAACAGAAGTTTCATTTTAATTCTTTGCTAAAATTGTAATAGTTTTAGTGAGTTACTATGTTTAGCAGAGGGGTTGGCGCAGTGGTAAGATCTCTGCCTCCCAATCCTGAGGTCCCCGGGTCAATCCTCAGCCTGCTCAAAGGTTTAATATTTGGACGACCTTCTTTACCGCTAAAGGCCACTCACCTTTCCATCCTTCCGGGGTCGGTAAATGAGTACTAGCATACATGGACCGCTTGAGGTGCCTATATGCTTCTGGTCTGCTGGGGGTAAAATGATCATTGTAAAGCACCTTTGAGCATTCATTTGGAAAAGGCGCCATATAAATGCACCACTTTACCTTTTTTTACCTATAGATATTATTATGTAACGACAAACACTTTCAAGACATTAACATACATTCCAGTAGTTGATTGGTCATTAAGTTTTGCCTACCCCAACAATAAGTTCACTTGGAACGAAGTTTTTAGTAAATATTTATTTTAGTTATTTTGTTATCACATTTTTTCCATGTGTACAGTCAAACCTCTCTGAGACAGACACCTTTAGGACTGGCTACAACTGTCCTACTTAGAGAGGTGTCCATCTCGCAGAATGTTAAAATGCAGTAAGTGACTGAGAAAATGCACGGCAGGGACCAAGATTTGGTACCTTTTATAGAGGTATCTGTCCTATCCAGGTGTCTGTCTTGAGGGGTTCAACTGAAAAAAGGTTAAGTGATTTGTTTTGTTTTTAACATTCAATTCAACTTTCTATCCAGAATGAGCCTAACGTTGCCACTCAAGGAGCAATGGGCAGACCAATGCCCTCGGACAGTCTGCTATCATTTCGAAGTGAGATGTTTCGCAGATTCCAGGAAGTTACTGAGCGGACTCGTGCCCTTGAGGAAAGGCAGAGGCCAAACTGCCTTCAGTCTGATGAAGTTATGGCCCGCAGGTTACAGGTGAGTTTTTAGTTCTGTATTCAAAAACGGCTGAGAAAAGTGTCTAGAAGCATAATGTATATGATAATTGTAGAAGTGGAAGTGTTTGCAGCATGTGAAATGTTGTTGTAAACACAGGCTCTTAACCATGCAAATCTGTGACACATCAAATGCGGGATTTTCCCTGCTATGTGTAAACAATTTTGAGCTTAGCTGTCTTGTGTATTAACAGTTGCTAAGGCACACAAGTTAATGCAGCTGAAATCAAATTCAACTCTTCAGCATTTGCTTAAAAGAGCCGTTTATTATTGACCTTATGCTAGGCAAAGCAGTTAAAAGTTGTGTTGTTTGCTGTAGGATCATTATGACCGTGAAAACACTCTGACAGCCCGCCATCATGCTCGCAGTGGACAAGATGTTGGCTCATTTACATCCCGAGCCTCTGCACCACACCTTGCCCCAGCACCCCTGGTACGTTTGGAACACAGGATTTGAATAATTAATAATAATAATAATAATAATAATAATAATTATTATTATTATTATTATTATTATAATAATGATAATAGTAATAACAATAATAATAACAAGGGCTTCTAGGAATTTGTTTAAAACTAAATATTTTGTTTGCCTAGCAGAGACTAGGATGTTTTGAAGTCAGATAACTGAAGGAGACACAAATTTAAACCCTCCATTAGCACTTTTTGAACTTGATAAATTCTCCCAACCAGGATTCTTACTGTATTATTTATTTGTTGCTTTTGTCTTCAATGCTGTTTGGTCAACTCCTGTTTACTCTTGAGCATAGAGATCACAAGATTAGGCACCTGGACACTGTGTTTTGGAGTGGGGGTTATGAAGGTTTAAGCATGAAATCCAATTCCAATTGAATATTATTTCATGTCACAAAATTAATTGGTTGTTGGAGCAGTTAAAAATGAACCATGAAATTTCTTTTCTTTTTAGCCGACCCCTCTTTATAACAGACGGAGGCGAAATTCTTACAGGTCCCACCTCTTTAGCGGACCAGACAGCGTGCCAGAACTCCTCTTACCATTTATGTAAGTTCAAGAGTTTTGTTCCTAACTGTTTCATTTCATAAGATGGTCTTGTGGTTTCCAAATTTTTTCAGGTTCTAGTTTTTGAGGGTCAGTTTGTCCCACAGGAGGAAAAATTAATCAGTTCAAGTTATTGGGAGTTTAAGAAATCCTGGGTCTGATCAATGTGAGTGAATATAGAGGTTGAGCGAAGCAAATAATTTTATAAGGGAAACAAGGTTTGGTTTCAAGATAACAAGAGGTTCAGGAAATCAAGCATTCCAGAAACAGTGATTACAGATATTTGTTTAGCTTTTACTGTATAACAGCTACATGGTAGACAACTCAAACCTAAAAACAGTTACTAGAAAAAATGATCTAGCTGTAAGAGATTGCAAGTGTTAAGAATTTTCTAAATACTTTAAACTCACCCACAGTTTCCCTTAAGTAAGTCTGAAAATAGCCATGAACCTAAGACTTAAGAGGGTGAGACGCGCTATGCCAAGTACTACAGTTATCATCTAAGAAGTGAAAAACAAAAGTACTGTATTATTTAGTGAAGAAATTAATTTGAGAACTTTTCCGCAATAAGACAAAAATGTTTTAGAAGATCTAAGAGGCCGAGGTAAAGCCTTCCAGGAGAAGGTGACACAATTCAAGTAACTGTCACTGAAGAAGAGAGTTCTTGTAAATACAGGCTGTAGGAACTAACCAGAGGATGGGAGTTGGCATATTTAGTGGACAGGAAGTAGTAGGAAAATTTGGTGCAGGTTTAGTAGACACTGTTAGTAGAAATGTCAGTACTAATAATATTAATATTAATAGTTGTAGGTAGTAACAGCAGCAGTAGCACTAAATAACAACATTACAGTTATGATTTTTCTGTTTACAACTTTTTGCAATTTTGAAAGTATTGTAACTGTCATCATTGTAACAGGTCTGTTGTGTCTCTGCCACCACCTCCCCCACTGCACCACTTTGACCCATCTGACAATGAAGACTATGAGGTTGGTATAAACCCAAGTTTATAATTTGTTGCTCAGGGCCATGGCTCCTCTTTTGCAAAACTTCCGGGCAGGATGAGATGCCAGTGATTCAGAATGCTTGAAGAGAAAGATACTTATTTAATTTTACTTTGCCTTAGTTGATCGAGTCTTTATCACTGCTCTGCCATTTAGAATATTCAAACTTTCCATTGCTCCATAATTATCATTTTATATAGTATGTTTTAACATATTATACCTCAAGATCAAAGTGGTTTTGCTTGTAATTCGTAATACAAAAACTAATGCATTAACGTGCTGGAAGATTCAGATTGCCTGGTGTAAAACCACCACTAGTTAACCAAAAATCTGTTGTCTATTCTTTATGTTGATTTCTTGAAAAGAACTACCTTTAGAACTACAGTTGATAAACATATGAAGTCAGTCCATGGTTTGATCTTACCAACTCAGTTGGCTTTTTGCAGCCAAGAAGTGCTCTTGAAAATTAGCCTAGACTGATCTATTATTCATCAGGACTTAGCTGTTCAAAGGCAGGTTAATTTAAACCCCGAGTTTAGCCAAAATTCAAGTAAAAACATTTCTTTCTTTGCCTTTACAAGTAGATTCTGAAATGTCAATTGCAAAAGTTTGACTTTTAAAAATTATTTAGCAAGATAATGGTTAATTAGACTTCTTTATTATTCTATGCTTGCCTTAGGAATTGTCAATCTAAGGACGGAATTCAGCTGGTGTAATGTTATAAACAAACCTTTTCAAATCGTAACACCTTTGCAACTTTAAACAAAGAAGCCCTTGTAGCAAATCGCCAATCAATCAAATAATGAATGACCTTTAATAACATGATTGAATCCCTGAGTCCTCTAGCTAATCTTTGGAAGTATTCTATCTTAACACAGGCATTGTGGAACTTGAGTGAAAGACTGGGCCCAGCTAAGTCCCGTGGTTTGAGTAAAGAAGGTTTGTATTTTCAACATCTCTTAAAGCTGTTTTACACATTCACAGTTATTATGGTCTTAAGAGAACATACACTGTATAAGAGAAAATAGAATAAGATGTTGGTCTTGCTGCAAAAGTCTACTTGTTTTGGGAAGGTCACACCAATTTTATTTCTTATTGAATTTATGGGTTTGTCTAGTCAGTAGAAGATTCTTAACAGAGACACAGTATCGTTCCAGAGTATTAACTAGTGCATAGGGTTGCAGTCAGACCTTCTGTAGCCATTTAGCTGTCAGTGAATTCACCATAGTGGATGGAAAAACTGTGTAGTGGAAAGGGCCAAAATGACTGAACACTGCAGTGGACTAGATGCTCATTAATACCTCTGTTATAAACAAAAGTGGCTAAATTCTATTCCTGCACGGTATTTTAACTCTTAGTTTGTGATATTCTCTGATGAGGCGGCAATGAAACATAAAGCTAGAGATAAGAGACAACATTCAACGTTCGGTTGAACTTTCTCCGTCGCTTTGTTTTTGTCACCTTTTCAGGGTTCATACATATGTAGCAAGAATAGCAAATGTTTATACAATGAAACACTTATTTAATAATCAGTTTTTAAAAGCTTTGATTTATAGACTTTATACAGAATTTTCTAATAGATCTACCAATGATGTACCACTTTGATTTTCTGGCTTCGTACATTTAGCAACGAAAAGTGAAAAAAACTGTCTGGGAATGCTTGAAGTGTTTTGTAGTGCAATACTGTAGTTCAGCTAATCTTGACCCCATCAAATGATGTATTTTCTACTGTATGTGTAACATACTACATAAAGAAAAAACAGTTCAACAGGCTGGGGCTGAAATGGTACTTTGCAGATGTTTATATAATTGTATTATTACATGATGCAAGTAGAATTTGCATTTGTAGAAATACTGAAAAAATTTTGAACCAGAAAAAGAAAGTGTATTGAACTATAATTCTGCTGTTTTGATCCCCAGCCATCGATCGTATTCCATCCTATCGGTACAGTGCAAGTTCCAAGGATGTATCGAATAGTAGCTGTGTCGTTTGCATGATGGAATATAACAACAGGGAAAAGCTGCGGCGTCTCACATGTGACCATGATTTCCATTCTAAATGCATTGATCGTTGGCTAAAGGTATTATAATTTCCTAGATAGAAGCAGATCTAGAAGCTTTTCTCCACATCCTGGGTGACCCTTTCAGCCCAGAGATAGACGACTGGTGTTCAGGGGGGCCCTGCACTTGATTTACACTCTTTCCATAATAATCTTAATAATCAACAAAATTGACTGGTTGAAGTCTTCAAAAGTTACTTTTCTAAAGAGCAATTTACAAGATCACTATAGTTCAAGGCTTTCTTCTTTGGACACATATGCAAGTTATTAAAGTTTGCAGGAGCAAAAGTATGGAGTTCAGTTGATAACAGACTTAAGAATTGTTTTCATTAAAAGTTTCAAGACCAGAATAGAGTTAAGCCATCAGCTATGTTGTACCTCAAACCTGCTAGTGCAGCATAATTTTTGATTTGATGTTTTCTTCACCTGTTAATGGCAGCTGGTGTATTTGTATTGTTTTCTGCTTTGCTCTAAGTTTCTGGAGTCTTCTTGAAAACTGCTAGGCTACTCAGTCTCCAAACTGTACAAATATGCCATTGCAGCTTATTAACAGGAATTTCAACCATTATGTACCATCTTCTTACTTATTTTTAGATTGTTTCCTTTTGTCAGTTTGTAGTGAATAAAATGTTGTTATTTATTGTGTGTACTACTGATTATAGGACTTATCTTTCTTAAGTATTCTTTCCAGTTCTAATGCTTAACTGTCATTGAATGTTTAATACCATAAACCAAAGTCAAAGCCAAACAGTTTTTACTGCTTTTGAATTGTTAATCTTACTTTGTTTTTTTTTTTGCTTTACAGAACAATCGCACTTGCCCAGTGTGCCGTAATGAAGTGAACCCTTAGCTTAGATAAACTCTCTAGAATCTGAAGAATAATTAGGAAGTGTTCATGGTGTAACGGAGCTTAGTTTGTCAACAGTTCAGCACCTTGATTTGTACAGTTGATAGTAAAGGATTTGCTGCCAGAAATGTCTTGACTTGTAATAAGATATTATTATTATTACCTTCTTGATTGATTAACGAAGGCTATGGTGGGACTGCATCACTGAACAGAATTTTTTTTTGTAAACTAATATTCAAAAAACAAGCACAATCTTTGAAATACTCATTTAGATGTCACATTTTGATGTTGTTTAGTATTTGTTTATGAATTCAATGGATTCAAGTAACATTTCAAACTGTTTTGTTAAACTTTACTTTTTATTTGTTTTTTGGAACTAAGTGCACAATTTCTCATGGTACAATTTTTTTGTTCATTTTGGTACTTTAATTATCTTTGTTTTGTTATGCTTTCTAGTATCATAAACAGAATATTTGCTTAATCTCTTACCAATACTTGAGTCAAATTAATTCTGTTTGAATATTTGATTCATCAGATAAACTAAGGCTTATCAGGTCAAATTACTTCATCAGTATTTAAAGATGAACCATTTGAATATGTACAGTAATTTAAGGAAGGCAGTCAGTTGTGCTTTCTGTGTTTTTGTTTCCAAAAGCAAATTAATATGTCAGCTAAAGAAAAGGTTGATCTACAAGCACCAAAACGTTTCTCTCTCATTGTATCCAGATGTCACAGCTGGCTGTGCTTGAAGGTTTTTGATATTTCAGCAAGGACGCATATTCAGCAATGATATTTCATCAGTTTTAACCTGTACTGATCTAAAAACATTGGCACATTACTGCAGAAGTTTGTTTGGATTTTTATGATTTTATTTTGTGAGCAGCTGACCTTTAAAAGCAAGTCAAATTTCTACTGTTGTTGTTGTAGCAGCACCAATTAAGTACGGTTGTGAATAATTTCATTTAAGTACCTTCATATTCTATTTTTTATCTTATAATCAGTTGTAGATAAAGTATTAACAGGGCAGGTGCTGTGTCTTGATGCTTGTTGAGAGAGACAGGGAGATGAGAGCAATCTATTTCATTAACTAGCAACTTTTAAGCTCCTTGTAAAGTAACTATTGTAGTTACTGGCCAGTGTCCTGTACTTGCTGAAAACTAACTACTTTGTAATCTACACGTTCTGTTGAAAGATTCAACTGGTGTCGCAATTATCAAGGTGCCGAAGCTTCTGCCCCAGCACAGCTAAACATATCATTGACAAGTTACTTATATTAATGTTGTTAAACTTGTAGTTATTTGCTTCATTTATGGGCTTTATTACAACAAATATTATGGTAGAAATCAAAATAGCTATTATATATCGATAGAACTCGTACATTACGACTGCAAAAACTAGTTGTGTATTTTGGGCAATTAATTAACATCATAATTAACAATTATTACAATGGTCTCACAATTTAATTATTCATGTTTGCAAATAGATGTTGGATGCAAAGAGTATGACTATGTAATTCATCAATGTTTCAGAAAGAAAATAAATCAAGGCCAACCCATTTGCTGTGAATTTGTTGTATTTTGAGGCCGTCAGGGAAGGGAGGGTGGGGGGGGGAGGAAGGGGGGTTTAAAATGGGTCTGGTATGCTCAAGTGTTTAAAAACCTCGAATAAAATCAAAATCAAATCCTCTTTCACTCATCTCCCAGTTAACTCTTGAAATGAAACAGTACCAGAATGCCAAAATTACTTTGAGTATTGCATTATAAACAAGAAGCTACTGGTAGCTTACACTCGGGCCAAGTGAACAAGTCTTTTAGAATGTGAGGATGGTGCAGTGGACATGAAATTAACAGTCATTTCATATAATAAAGTATTATTTGGACATCATCATCCTTTGACTGCCATTGAGATCGATGACTCAAGACTGCCACTGTGCCCTGATTGACATTAGGTGTGTCATTATATATGTGTAGTATACTATCAACACCTGCAGCCCCATGGAAGGAAAAATATTAGGATCCCATTCCCCCAGGAATTTGCATTTGAGGTATCTGGTGAGACCCCTTCCATCAGGAATTTCCATTCTGTGGTACCTGATGAGACCACTGTCACCCAGGAATTTCCACCACTGTATTCTGTTTCTTACCTCGGCCCTTTTGATAATGTGAGTAGATAGGATAGGAAGGAGTGAAGGGTACAGGAAGTGGGCAGTTCAGACGAGACTCCATGTTCCCCCTCACTCCTACTAATAATTTATTATGTAATACCAATTTGGGACAGATCACTGAAATTGAGCTACTGGTTTAAATGTTTTGTTTACAAAATCTGAATATTATCCCATAAATTACTTTGCATCTTACATTTCAGCTTGTGAAGATAATTATTATGAAACTATCCAACAAGGGATAACATAAGTGCATGTAGACTAAATTGATCATAATTATAGTGATCAATACTTCACTCATATTCCTCTTGTGTTTAGTAGTGAAGGTTGTACTGTCATGCTGTTGCATAACACCTTCGTAATTGGTTGTTCAAGTTGCTTCTTTAACTGAAAAAATATCGATTGTTTATGAACAAGTCACCAAGGATCATGAACTGGACCGTGTTCCTGTTAAGTAAGTTAGCCTTTCCATAAATCTTTCCAATTGTTAATTGGAATGATGCGATTTAATGACTGTAGTTCTCTACTGGTCAAACTGAAACTCCACATCAAAAGCACGTTTCCCGGGGGGGTACTCCCTATATTGGGATGGTAGGTATGACCGTCGTATTTTTAGGGGTTAAAATTGCCAGTCCGGTACTTTTTAGGGGTTGTAACAAGAAATCCGGTGTTAAACCAAGAGCCTGGTATTTTTTAGGATTTAAAAACGCAAAGCTGTTGGACTGCTTGCAGTCCCGTGCTTTAGCAAACGTGCGTACTGATAAGAAGTTTAAAAACATGTCCTTTGACGAACGGCTCTTACGCGCGTGCCTTTATTTTCTGCATATCACGTTCAGAACAACACGAGGGGACTTAGCGCCGACCCACTAGCTACCCAGGGGAAAATTTCAGCTTTCGATTGGTGTTTTTTAGGGTAATTTTAAAACCGAAACGTATTTTTTAGGGTAGACAATTTTTATCCCTAGGTATTTTTAGGGTATTTTGGGGACTTTTAAGACGGTCATCCCTACCCTATTGACCCCGAAGTACCCCCCCGGCACATTTCTCTACTGATCAAATCAAAAGCAAATGTACATGTTGTGCAAGCCACAGATCCCAAATCGCCATACCTCGAAAATGCGAAGACTCTCTCTGATCGGAATGCGTTTCCGAGTTTTGCAAGGCACAACATCTCCATGGACTTGAAAAATCTTGATCTGATCAACGTGCAAATGCGGGTTCCATTGAAACAACAACGGCTTTCGAAATTTCTAAACTGATCAATTGAACAAAAACAGCCGCTGCATAATGCGTGACTTAATGATAAACCAAATGACACGCAAATCTCAATCTGTTCTCCTAGATTTTCCCCAAACAGTTTCAGAAATACAAACTTTGCGTACTTAAACATAGATTTTTCCCTTTTTTTCTTGTATCGAGTACATGTACTGGAGTCGACGAATTTCTCTGTGTCGCAGTGAGAATTCCACCATTTCCAAACGCACGTGATGGAAAACGCATGTGCATGCATAATTAACAAAATGTGCATGCCAATTGCGACGCAAAAAATAACAAAATAACGGTTTGCAATCCTAGACTCGTGGCCTTCGAGGCCCGAGTAAAAATGCAAAACTCGAAGCTGAGTTAGAGAGGGGATGCAGTGGGTGATGCATATTTGCAGTTGTTAGTTGGGGTGGGTTCCGCAAAATTTGGGCCACTATAAAGGGGTGGGTCATGGTTTTATTGGTTACCCTCCTTGTAGAGAACTTGAATGCTAATCCCACCATGGTAACCTATTACAACCCTACTTCACCTACCCTCCTTGTAGATAACTTGGGTGCGAATCCCACCAAGGTATCCTATTACAACCCTACTTCACCTACCCTCCTTGTAGAGAACTTGGGCGCGAATTC
>JAOBAT010096669.1:1333-16640 GCA_026413305.1 Hydrozoanthus tunicans | reverse complement strand
GAGGTATTTCGGGGTCAAAAGGGTAGGGATGACTGTCGGAAAGGTTCCAAGAATACCCTAAAAATACCAAGGGATAAAAATTTTCCACCCTAAAAAATACCTCTGGGTTTCAAAGTTACCCTAAAAAATACCAATTCAAATCTGAAAATTTTCCCTGGATAGCTAGTGGGTCGGCGTTAAGTCCCCTATTGTTGCGCTGAACGCGACAGCAGTAAAAAAGGCGCGCACGTAATTGGTCGTTCGCCGAAGAATTTTTTCTTAACTTCTTGTTCAGTACGCACGTTAGCTAAAACACGGGACTGCGAGCAGTATAACTTCACGTTTTTAAATCCTAAAAATTACTAGGTTTTTTATTTAACACAGGATGTCTTTTAACGACCCCTAAAAAATACCGGACTGGTAATTTTTACCCCTAAAAAATATGACGGTCATACCTACCGTCCAAACATGGGGAGTACTCCCCCCTGGAGATATTGAAGTTATGAGAGTTTAAGTTTCTTCCTTTCAGGTTTATTTTTGATCGGTGGTGTCGTTTGTACATAAAAATGTAGATAAAGGTACTGTAAATTTCTTGGTATCGACATCTAGAACACGATCGGTCAATAAAGAATTAAAACTAGCGGTAAATTTTGGAACTTTTTCCTTTTGGTCATTGCTTTATAGTTTTAACAAGCTCGGTAGCAGTAGTGGTCGGTGCAAATGCTTTTTGCGTTTAGGCTAGGCCAATTTAATTTCTAGTAGCATGGAGCGTATTTTTTAAATCTGAAGAGTTGGTCCGTCAGGAAAAAACTTCAAAAAAAAAAAACAGTAAAACTTTTGATTTTATTCTTGTTAGTGATACAACTATTGAATACTGAGTTCCTAAAGAAAAATTTCACTGGTGGGTAAAAGTCTTTATAAAATCGATATCTAACAAAAAGTATTCCTGCGTCTCGTTTTTATGGCCGAGATTGTATTCAGTTAAACCAACAAGTCCAGCAAGACGGTCAATACTTCTCGATTAAGGGTTTGAATAGCTGCCAGAAATCGTTGTTTTACAGCCATCTTTTCATCATCTTCATCGATACTTTCTTTCGAACAATTATGTAAAGCGTGGCTTTTTTAAAAGAAAGGTTACAAAGTCTCGAGGAAATATTTTCTTAAAAAAGGTTGTTTTTCAGAGAAATTAATATATCCATGCATAGTACTCACATATGTATTCTGCATCAACTTAAACGGAAACCAGACTGCGAAACCACTGTTTCACTTTGGTCCGTTTGCAAATGCACACACTAAATTGTGATTGAAGCAACATAGTCTTCGGCCGGTTATTTAATACCAAAAAAGTTTAAAACTGCAAAACAGTCAAGTTTGTTTCTCTCTGTTTTAAGAACTTATTCTTTTTGCAAGTTTCAAAACCTTATTTGCATATAGGAACAGGGTTTGAACAGATTGTATCTGATAACCAGTATTTGGGGTAAAATTTGGCTTAGACGGATATTTTGCCAAGCTATAGCTTAAATTGACGAATGGCCAAGTTTCTTAGTACTCAATACTAGATTTGGAACTGTCACTTCAATCATCTAGATGAACAGCAAGATAAATTTGTCTTATGATAAAGTTTAAAGATTTTATGGTTTGAAGGAAGATAAAACTAG
Organism: Hydrozoanthus tunicans; assembly: GCA_026413305.1. NCBI lineage: Eukaryota > Metazoa > Cnidaria > Anthozoa > Zoantharia > Hydrozoanthidae > Hydrozoanthus > Hydrozoanthus tunicans. The sequence goes on along the minus strand of JAOBAT010096669.1, from coordinate 15,003 downwards.
AATATATCCAGTGTTTTCTTCGTGTAGGTGGTTTGGATCCAGACCTGACGTTGAAAATCAAATTTAAACAAAATTCCACCGTTCACTGATGCCATGGCCTAATATTTATTTTATAAACATTAATCGAATTCAAATTGAGTAAAGTTGACCAAGACACAAAAAAATAATTACCCGTACAGACTCTGCATTCTTGCTTCTTGAGATAACTTTAACAAGCGGACAAAACCGCTTAATTCATATAAACGCAGGTATCAAACATGGAAAAAGTTCCTTCCTCCCAAGCTGACAACAACCCTCCCTATCCCCCCCTCCCCCCCCCCAATTTGTAGGGTCTTACACTGTGCAAGTTTCTTTTGATATGTCTAACACGTTTTGAGATATAACCTGCGACCGGTTTCTGCCCACCCTCGTGACAGGACAATCAAAAACAGCCAGTGTAAGAAAAGGTTTAAGTACAAACTATGATGTTAAACTTTATGGTTTTCTTGTTGAAATTCACACATTAAAGCATTTGTTATTGTCTGTATGTTTTCTTCCTTCAGATCTTTTTAAGAGAATATTGCTGGCTATCTACGAAAAACTTCCTTCTTCTTGGTTCGCTGAAGCATAACGTCGAAACTAAAACCTGAAAGCACTTTTGCCGGAAACACAATCTGACGCCAACTCCCTAATTTAGTTCATAATTTACATTATTAGAAAATTTCGTCATAATCTTTGTGTCTCTGATGTGTTAGTTTTGGGAAATACAGCCAGTTGGAGGTGGCAATTTAACAGAACTCTAATCCGACCGCGTTGCTTACCAGTCAGGCGAAAAGAACTTTATCAGGTTTGCTGATTTTATATAATTGATGTAAAATGGTGCACTACGTTAAAACCACAGCAGATTTGCAGCATAAATTGTAACGTAACCACCACAAAAACGTAAATACAAAAAGGAACAGTTTGAGTTTGCAATATTTAACACCATATACATATTTGAGTGTATAGATACCAATTAAATCCAAAGTTTTTAAGGTGTGCAATGGATTTCGCAGAGAGGGCAACTGGAGTGAAATATCACACATTTCATATCTGGTTATTTCAAGTTTTAAGCTAATTTCTTTTCTTTTGACTTAAAAAGCTTCCTAGCTACATACAAATCTTCCCGATACGTTTAAGGGTGGTCTAACAGAAACACTCGAGCCGCACTAAAATTCATAGCTTCCAATTTGTATAGACACGTGTGCATGCTCAAGACGTAGATATCAATATTTTAACAATTACGAATGATCTGTTGAAGGGAGATGACGAACGTAGCCGAGCTCTGCCTTGGTCTCGCCTGCTGCTTATTTTTCGTAATCATCTGTTGTTCGAGAGCTGAACGGTCGGTGATAATCTTTCAAGGACCTGTGCTTGGAAATTTTGAAAATTTGACCTGCAGTTATTGTGGTGAGTGAATATATTGCGAAAATGAATCTAAAGCCAAGCTACATCCTTTGTTGAACCAAGTGACCAATAAGGCCAGCGTTTTTCGCAGGTTCCCATAATGTTATTGGCACTAATCAATCGCAGGTTAGCTCCAGCAGAGGCTGGTAATCGTTCAAACAGCCGAGTCGACTGTCAGATAACTTGTCTTGCTCAGTGGTCTAATCGAATCTCAATTTTGCAATTTTGGAATTACAACTCGAACCTATTGTCTGCTCGACCCTCTTGGGCCGACTAAAAATATACGTAAAAGTTAGTCGATAACTATTGAGAATTTATAGTAGTTGCAGCTCGAGACGAAATAGTTTTAACGTATTTATATGAAACTAAATTAGCGTTATATAGATTTATTGTCCTCGAGGTCAAATGACAAAATTAGCAATTCTTAAGTGATCGTGTGAATATTTGACGTATATAGACTATGTCAGAAGTCATTTTCAGTTCATAAACTACATAAATAATATGATTTAAAGTTGTACACTGCTATGTGTTATAAGATATAAGGGATTCAATAATAAAACATAGTCTCCTGGGTAAGGAATAGTTTTTTCAAAACATTGTTTATGCGTTGTGGCCAAAAAAATAACAGCTAGCACAAAAAAAGGTTAAAATTGTTGTCTGTAAATATGAAAAACTTTGCATCTTTGCTATGCTATATTTTACTACAGTAAAATTTTCGGAGGAAAACAAAAAATAGAATTAAAAGACATCCAATTTCTTCGATGGAAGCCTTCATTGAATGATTTTTGTTGATCAGATTGACCACGGGCACTAGGATAAGATCAGTATATAGTTAAAGATCGATAGTGTAGCAGATAGTATTATAAATACTAATGAGGTTATTTTCACCGAATTAGGCCCGAATTGCCCTTTACTATTCGTGACAAATGCTATAGCTAAGTAGCTACAGTTATTTTCACCGAATTGTCATTAAATGCCAGCTATATACTAACCGTCACATGGGGTTGGCAAAGCCACGTTTGAGATCTACCGACACCGAAGCATTTTAAAAATCTGAATTTGTGCCTGTGGGTCATGGATTTCGTTTGATGGCGTTACTTCTGATCACTTCGCCACTAGTAACGCAACGCACAGTTGGGAATGATCAGTTGAAAGAACGGACAATTCTGTGGAAAATCATGCATGTAAGTCCATATTTCAATAGATTTTTATAATGCTTCGGTGTCGGTAGATCCTAAAGTAAATTCGTTCGTGGCTTCGCAAACCCCATCTAAAAGGTTAATAACTAGCATTTAAAGAGAATTCGGTGAAAATAACGGAAGCTATATAGCTATAGCATTTGTCACGAATAGTAAAGGACAATTCGGACGTAATTCGGTGAAAATAACGCTCACTAGTATTTATAATACTATCTGTCATACTATCAATCATCAATTGTTGATTTTGAGATTGTCGAGATAGCAAAGAAAACAGTAGCTCTTCGGAACAGAAAGTGTACGATATTAAATTTTTGTAATATTTGATCATGACGAAGCGAAATTGAAACGAGCGCCTCAAGAAGATGTCCTAATTGTCATTTTGCCTTTTATATCGTAGGTGGTTCGAACTCCAAAGTGAAGTTTGAGGTGTCCTATGAACAAACTCGACCGTGGAAACCGCTTGGTTACCATTTTAAGTTTCGCTTCACGCCAAGTACGATAATTAGTGACGGTTTATTTATTTATTTATTTATTTATTTATTTATTAAAATATTCATATAACATTATTTTGCTTCCGAGCATCGACGAGCATCTATCACGTTGTTTAAAAAGTCCGAAAAATTAGTTGTAGATAAGAACAATACCATTAACAATGACTAAACTAGACGTTACTTGACGAAACTGGACAAAACTAGATTGAAAACTGATTTTAACTTTTCATAATAGACTTGACTTCGACCGCACTGAACTTAATGAGATATATTTACATCAGACTAGGTTAATTTAGATAGTGTAAAAAAGATGTTTAGAAGACAAGACTGGATTGGAAAACGAGTTCCCTAGTCTAACTGGTTCGATATCTTTTTTCCAAGGAGTCGACGTGTTTGCTCTATATACATCATTTGTGGTGTACCTTGACGGAAAACTGATGTATTCTCGCATTCAGGACTTTTCCAGGAAGAGACCGTGTCCTGCTTTAGCGCCAGGATTTACATGTCCTTGTTTTACTAATGGTAATAACCTGTCATATGGCACGCATATTGAGTTTGGTGTTTGAGTTTGGGGGGGGGGGGAGATGTCGGGGGGGATTTGTCACTTTTCTAGTGGTATACGATGTGTATTGGTACACGATGCTAGTCGTATTTTAAGGCAATTGGAGAGGTTTTCAGAGAAATGTCGAAACTATTTTAGAAAAACAGGATTCAGAGACAAGACAAACTTGATTTTCCCTTATTTTCTTAGAAATCGCTGCTGTGATGTGATTTTAAGGGTCCAAAAGTCTTCACGTCTTGGCACTTTTAATGATTTTTTTTCAAACATCCCGAAGATTTTCTCTACCCTTTTCGCCCTAATTGTTTTTTTGGAACTTTTAACTCATCCTTTTTTTTTGGGCAACCTTCGTTGATGATCACATTGATGGTAAGCTCATTGCGACATACATTAAAGAAATGGCGCTGCGACGCATAAATTCTGTCGGAGGAAGAAAGTTTTAAAGAAACAGCAAAAATAACGCTACAACAAAACTTCCCAACGTTTTTATCCTCCGCTGTTGTAGCTGTATGACCAGCAATGCTTAATCTACATCATAATGAGGTCACGTCCTTAATTTAAGTCCCCTTGACTCTGCATTTAGTTTGGCGTATCAAACTTGTATGTATATCATTAGCTTTTTGTCCAAATTAGGATTTTTTCGGAAATATTCGTTGTAGGGTAGGCATTTGTAGATAGGAAAACAATAATTAAGAAAGTTGGTGGGCTTTTAAAGAAAGTTGACGCAGAAAAATTTCAGTTAGTACCAAAATTTTCTTCACGCGCTTGAATGATCAAACCCTGCAAGATCTAACTGATGCTTTGCTTTCAGAAAAAAAAAAAACAACAACAAAAGATACCAGAAAACTCAAACTTTGTGTTTTATACTATTGTTAGAAAGTTACAGCGGAGAGGGAAATGTCAGAAGAAGGTTCAACTACTTTATTCCAACGGTAAGTTATCACGAACCCTGTTATAGAAACGGGCCTCTTTTGAAGCTACAGGAGATCAGGGACAGGTTTTCAAAGACATTGGTCATTTCAAAGAATAAAAGCTCGTTGACTTTTTATCTTAAATTTTAAAAGGCGTTGCAAAAATGCACCACTTTACCCTTAACTCATTAACGCCTAATCGTTAAACATTTCTAAAATGAATAATTTTTTTTCAAGTAAAGAACACGTGCATACAAATCAACTGAATTGCTTACGTCTGGAGCAAACACAATAATTTTAGAAAATCACAAAAATTCGCCATAAACTTTTATCAACAAGGAGTGCGTAACAAATGAACGTTTAATTCACAAAGCGTGTCCCATTTTTTGTGTACTACAATTGTGTGGTTCTTAGTAGATATCACAGCAAAATTAGAATAAAGCAAATATACGTTTTCAAGATAAAGTGAATAACTTCTTTATTCGGCCAAGGCAAGGGTCAATTTGCGAAATGCGTTCTTTGAAAAAAGATAGGAGTAATTTCTGATATCGCCTAGCGTACTATAACAGGCTCTGTGAAAGCAGGGGTCACGTGACCATATCTACATTAAACCAAGCAGCTATGACAGAATTAATGCTATTTAGAAATTAAAAGAGCAGGTTGACATTAGTAAATAGGCAAAATTTCATGTATTGAAATCAAATAAAAAGAAATGGTGGGCAATATAAAATAAAGTTTAATTTTTCTAAGGGTTTTGTGACTGGGGATCATGCCTTGCTGTCGAGTACCTATTTTCAATGGAACGCAAAGGACGACAAAAGTTTAAAACAACATATATAATATAAGTTATTTCACGAATATATGTTGAAATCTTGACGAGACACCTGATATAGATATTGAGATCTAAATATATACACGACGGAAGCTTAAAATATTTCATATATATAGTTTGTATGTTCACGGATATATATGTCGACATTATCGATTACTTTCTGGGTATCGATTTCCCGAAAGAAAATCAGTCCCGCGGGTACAGTACGACATGTAAGAATTACCTGAAAAATTGTCGGTGCCGTCAACAAGCTTTTGCCGTGAGATTTGTGGGGACAGGTTTTCAAATGATCATGTTTTATATATTACTACAACCTTCATATATGCTTAAAGACACAAACTATAAAATATTTTAAAGTTATTTATTAATTGTTTTATATGTTACTATGAGATGTTTTAAGCTTCCGTCGTGTATATACAGGGATTTATATCTATACATATATCAAGTGTCTTGTCGAGATTTCAACATATATTCATGAAAGAACCTTTATATTGTTGTTTTAGAATTTTGTCATGCTTGGCGTTTACATTTACTTAGAAAAAAGTTGGTTCTTTTTCTTGTTGTTTCTTAAGTACTTAATGTCGAGACCTGAAAGTATGCCTTACAACAAATCTTGGCCTGTTTTCTTGCATTCCAAACATCAAGCATTTTGTCCTAATTAATTAGTTAAAGATAGGCATGATCACGTAACCTCTATTTTCAACAGGTCCGTTAGGAGGGGATGCTAAAATCAACGTTATTTCCGAAGACCATCACCACGTAAAATAATGTAGACTTATTATACCTAAGCTGCGTGTGCTCAGACTTGTATCACACCGAGATTTGGAGAAGCCTGAGAACGGATTTGGACGAAAATTTTGGAAGAAGAAAAAACAGAAAAAGGGGGGTTGGGGAAGGAGAGGGGAATGGAAAGGATGAGACATCTATTACATAATTATTTCACACCGAGATTTGGAGAAGCCTGAGAACGGATTTGTGCGAAAATTTTGGAAGAAGAAAAAACAGAAAAAGGGGGGTTGGGGAGGGAGGGAGAGGGAGGATGGAAAGGATGAGACAATTTCTATTAAATAATTATTTCCCTTAAAAAATAACTGCATTTTTCTGTTTCACTGCAGGGTCATTATGAGCTAAAAGGGGTTCTTAGAAACCATGAAGGAGTTTTGCTGTTAGGTATCTGCTGCAACGGGCATCTTGTGAGAGATTTATATGCGGATGTGATTGATCACAGCGGAAGACTTTACAAGAAAACTATCACTCTTGATTGAATTACTTCAGCAACGTGCTACAAAGGCACTAGAACCAGCTAGGCTCAGCAAAACAGATTTAGTTCTTTCCGAGACATGTGTGTTGTTTATGTGTAAAACATACGAGAGTTTTAACCCTAGAACCCCCCCCCCAAATCTAATTTTTGTATGTGTAATGAGTGTCAAATGTATTTCCAAGTTGCCAGCCATATTTTGTATAGCGATGATCAATCAATCAATCAATCAAGATGATCCTATTCATGAGTTTTACGTTTGAAAGCTGTTTTAGCCTTGAAAGCCGAAAATACTGTGTATTTATAAACTTGCACAAATCTTAATTCATTCTGCTTTGTCTGCCGTCTTGTTTTTTTTAGAATGATCGAAAAGTGCGTGCCCTTGGTACGAGCTCGTATAAAAATATTCGTTAATCTTGAACAATACATAAGCTAGTTAATATGTTAGTGTCTTTGTCAATGAGAAGAGCTTATCCTGACAATTGCATTATAATTCGAATATTTGGCTGAAACCTACACTAATCTTATCTCACAAAGAATAAAATTGCAGACACCTTAAAGCAAACCTTTTTCTTCCTATAAACGAATATCGGGAGTATTACTACGATAAAATTCGACATTTGGTATATCTTACGTTTCTCCTGTATTTTCCTGTTATGTTGTTGAAGCCAAATTAAAAACGAATCGAACATTGTGTCTTTTTGTCGTATTTGTTTTTCCTAAACATTTTAGTCGCTGTTGTCCATAGGTTGTGTTTGACCAATCAATGCTGCTTCTCTCACAAAGAATAAAACTGCTGAGCTACCCTTAGTGCCATACCAATTTTTTCTTGATATTTGGTTTATCTTGTCTCAAGTATTTTGAAAATGTGTTATTTTCTTGTTTTTGTTTTTTCTTAAATGTTTCAGTCGCTCTGGGGTTGTGCTTGACCAGCCAATGTTGTTTTGTCGATATTTATCACCGTATAAGTGGATGTAAAAGCTCTAATTTCTTGCTCTTGACGCCTGCTTCGTAATGAACAACAGCGAATTGCTTTCCTTATTAGAATTTTGTAATTGAAAAAATGGAGCTAATCGTTACGCCTGCTACAGCTTTTTTAATAGGCAGGAACACGGTGCTTGATATCTGCTTTTTCTAAATGGTTGCCATGTCATCCATTTGTATTATTTTTACGACTTTGTTTGTTTGTTTTTGTTTCAAAACGAATATTACAAATACTTTAAAAGTGTGCAACACTTATTTTCAAAGTAATTTACTAATGAGGCAAGAAAGTCTAAAAGAAACCATTACAGCTTATACTGTTTGGGCTCCCTGTGAATAATAATTTATAGTGGTGCGGTGGTAAAGTGTAAGTAAATAGTAACAATTTTTGCACCACCCCCCCCCCCCCAAAAAAAAGAAAAAACCTTACCCTCCCAAGCCAAGTTTGGTAGGATTTGGTATACAGTTAATATCCAGCGGCAATTACAGTTCTGTTCAGGAACAACGGCCCTTCAACTCGTGATAACCGATCTTCCAATCCTGCTTTCAAATCTCTCACAAGTTTTCCTTTCCAACTCACACACAACAACGCAAGATTATCTTGGTTTCTCGTATGGATCCTGCAAAAGAAATTAGGCACAGTTTTCATTCTTTGCTAGAATAACGAGTTAATTAAGCAATAAAGGCATTCAAATGGACCAGGGTAAGTAAACTCATTGAGTCAATGCAATGAAACCTTCGATGTGCTAGACGTAATTTATACGTCCGTGGGAATTTTAAAATATCTTCTTTTCTTACTTGCATTATACCAACTCGAGATCTTTCAAGTGGTAAATGTAGCCTAAGTTTTAAGAAGCTTCTAGCTGCGTTTATCGCGAGTCAACCCATAGTGATCAATATGAAATTGACAACCAACGAGGTACTTTACGCTTATAATGAAAATCTAAGGTAGAAGGTTGCGGTGGAGCCGAACTTCTTTTGAATTGTATTGATGTAAAAACTAAAAAAAAACGATAACAATAATATCAATAATAATAATAATAATAGTAATAATGACTATGAATAATATGAATAGTATGATTATAAGTAGAAGATAAATAACAATAAGGATATTGATAGTAATATCAAAATATTACTATCATTATCATTACTGTTATCATTCTTATACTTATGATCATACTATTCATATTAACAATTTCATTATTACTTTTATTGATGTTGTTGCTATCATTATTAAGTAAGTTTATTATCATTATTATTAACTATAAAAATCTTATTGTGTTCTTGTTTATTTTTTTTGTAGTTTTTTTCTTTTTTATTGCTGACTAATTTACACTTTTCAAAAAATATGTTTCTAATGCTTCTGATCTTATAATTGTCTATTCCCGTATTCGTGACGTCAGCGTCAGTTGCCCCGAGTATTAAAGTGAAGATAGGTCTTAAACACCATACTTGCTCCAAAATGAAGCTCCAGGGAATTATTACAAATGGAAAGGGATCGACTGCTAGTTAGAAAGATTTAGTTAAGGTATTTATTTTAAAAAATTGTTGTTGAGTTGTTTCCTTGAAATAATCGTCGGGTTTTGGAGTTTATCAAACAAGTTTTGTTGAAAAATTAAGGGAATTGTATGAGTGCACATGTCATAAATTTAAATTAGAATCAACCTTTTGTTAGCTCGGTTCAACATACTGTTATTTATTTAACTTATTTATTAGCTTCGCCATAAGGCTAGAAAGTTTACACAGAGCGTTGCTCCAATTATGGGACCCCTTATCATTAAAACGAAAGATTGCTACTGTATAACCTCAGAATAATATTAAAAATAGAAAACCACCGCTAATATCTAAAGTCGTCAACTTACAAATAAAAAACTCTCAGCTTTAGATTTACGACTAGCAGCTTCCAACCATCAGAACACGACACAACTTACCAAAACTACCCCTTGGAAACACAACTTAAATAGTAAAACAAAAAAATTTTGGAGTAGAAAATTACAGCTAGTACTAGTAACTAAAACTGTCGACTTATATCACGCACTAATAACTAGTGAAAACTATAACAGCTTAACTTAGTAACAACAAGCTTAAGGCCTGTCACAAAGGCTGGTTATTGGGCGACAGTTATGGCGTTTAGGACAGATTGATTTGAATGTTTGCGGACAATCAATGTTGAAATGCATTTAATTTTAATACGGAGTAAAGTTTTACCAGAGGCGCTGGTTTTAAGTCAGTGATGTGTGAAACACCTTCTCCTTCTTATGTTGCTGGTGAAAAAAACTGAAAAGAATAATAGAAATCAAAAATAAATTTTATAAAATGTTAAGAAATAAAGTGATAAAAAATACAAAAGAACTTTGTCCTTTAGAAATGAAGTGCATGGATTTGAATATTCTCTTCTCTCAATTAAATTAGCCCTGTGAGCTTCTTTCTTAGGTTAAAGTTTCAAAACACCATGTAAACAAACAAGGCTAGTATGGGTAATTTGAAACATTATGTATAAGGTCTTTAAAACCTTTCCAGGAAGATCCTAAAGGCACTCGTTAGTTCCCTTTTTTCGCTCGTGCTTAGGAAATGCAAGACGCTCAATCCCTTGTCTCTTATGGACGTTTAGAGGGTCGTCTATAGCTTAAAGAGAGATCTAAAAAATACAATAATAGTATACTTTTTTGCATGATGACCCCAAGGGCACTCGCTAGTTCCCAGTTCCCTTAGAGTTACAAAACAAATGTCCCACTCCCCCATCCCTTTGACTCTAATGGACCATAAGAGGGTGTCTATCTAATGAGGGAAGATGATGATCATAGTAAAGGATTGAATACCATTTTCAAACCAGGGACATGCCAGTTCTGGAGGGAGCCCTATGGGACACACGCTACTCTTATCAAAGTCCTTGTCAACTGCAGGCACAAATTTCTTTCCCAGTAAGATCAATGTTGTCGTTTGTACAGCAAATACGTCAACTCCATAAAAAAACAACACTAAGTAAGTAAGGAAAAGGGTCTTGCTCAGACGCTCTTACTTACAAAAACTTCCAGTTAATCGCTAAGGAAGATTAGAAAGGCAGAGGTCCCTGCCAAAACATTTCTCGAACTAAAATTTGCCTTGTGTTTATCAATATAAAACTTAAGTGACATTATCTCGAAAAACCATTCAGAAAAGACTGCCTCCTCCTCTATATGTGGAACATCCAGTATTTGAATCTTTCAGTTTCCCCATTTAACATTTTTATTTTTTGCATGACTTGAAGAAGCGTTAAAGGTTGTGTTGATATGGCCATTGCGACCCGTAGCTTTCGATATAGTATTTTTAAACAAGGGGTATTGAGCGGGGAGCTTTATGAATTGTCATCCAATTTTTTAAATGATTAAATTGCGACGTAACTTGGTTGCAGTACCAGACCTCCTCTCGTTCATGTATTCATCGAGAGTGGAGTCTGGTACTGCAACCAAGTTACCTTACAATTCAAAATAGCGGATCCCTGGAAATTGGAACCGCAAAACTGATGGAAAGAAATTGCATTAAATACATGCACATAGTTCTTAATTTCTGCTGCTGATATGGAAATAGACTTAATAACGTTTCATTTAAGACTAATAATTTTATTGAGAAACAAAACCATTGTGTCGTTACAATGTAAAAGAGCGGTTTTCATTTTTGTCGATTTCTTCAGATTGTAAGCAAAGTTAATTCTTCCGCCAAGGTTCGTTTCGTGAAAGTGCTAAATCTTTATACTTACGAAAAGTTCTCGTTATCTTAGCTAACCGTCTACTTAGACATCGAAACTATACTTGCTTTAAAGTGCTTTATTTGAAGAACTTTGCCAGCTGACACCAACGTTTTTAACCACATACCTTGAAACTAAGAATACATGTACAATACTACGTCCAAGCACAACATCGTACTTGTACGCAAACAACTCTTTATAGTCTTGAATACATACTTGGGCTAAAGCGAAGCTTGTAATTGAATCGAACTGGGTTGTAGGGTGGAATCTGCTTGAAATGGGCCTCAACTTCAAAGTTTGTGTCTGGAGATTCTGCAGTGACAAAAAGAAAACACTGATTATTGTCTCCGCTATTTACTTCTGAAAGTAACTTAAAAGAATTTGCTTTAAATAACAGTAGTTAAAATTATTTTTCAGTTGTTTGACAAGCTTCTACTTATTGAGTAAATATAATCTTTAAGCTCAACTTTTTCACGAAGCGTGTAGTTGCTTTGAAATTTACCTTTAGATAAATCCAAGATGGCTGCTTTTTTATAAAAATATACTCCAAATGAGTATCTCGTTTTGCTCCTCTTAAAAGTTTTGAGGTTTTAGGACATAGGCACAAAGGGTAAAATGCCGTATTCCAGTCTGCGCAGCTTTACAATTCATTTAAGGACTACAATAGGGGACAATCAACTTTTGGATGAAATCAAATATGCAGCGAAACAATTCAGTGTTGAAAGAAAATAAAAGTACAAAAGTACACTATATAGGCTTTAAGTATTTGGTTTTTAAAAAAAACTATTGAATGCGTCGGCGAGTGGATATAAACTCGTAGTATTGTGTGATAAATAAATTACTGTCTTCGTGAGATGATAGGAAAAGCTGACGTTTCGAGCGTTAGCCCTTTGTCTGAGCATTTAAAGTTAAGAATCTTAAAAAACCAACGCCTTTTATATATAGGTAGTCAATGATTACAAATATGCAATAAGAACGAAGGCGATTGGCTAAAACAGAATACTAGAAAGTTAAAAGTGAAAACCAATTAAAGTCAGCTCATTAATTCCATTGGCAGCCAATGTGTCGAGCTTAAAAATAAGTTTTTGTAGTTTTTTTTTTGCGTGACTCAGAGCCATTGTGAAAAGAGATGCCGGTAATTTGCATGTTGTGAAAGGAATTTTCTCGTAATTTAAAATGTCTTGCGACTGGTTTTGAGAGTTAGTGATCATTATTTTTTTTGAGATTTCTCGAGCTTACTCCTTCAAAAGAGCTAGAGACAATTACTCAAAGCTTTAGTTAGTAGTTCCTTATGTTTGATTATTAGAATTATTTAACTTTAATCTTTATGTAGCTATATAGTTTAATAAGCATTATTTTTAAAAAGTAGCTTTCGACCCAGTTTTGCTCAGGTTTCGTTCCCGCCGGCACTTTTCAAGTGCCAGAATTAAAAGTTTCGCAATTAAAAAAATAACTAAAAAGATTTTTTTTATGGTTTGTTAATTTGATCGAGAACTAACTTTTCACCAAATTATAATACGCGTGTATACACATTTCTTACGCTTTGCTTGCATGGTCAACAGCACTTGAGATTTTCTGCTTTCTTGTTGAATTAATAACTCGGAGATTTTTATGCCCGTTTAAAGACCAAAGTATAAGGTATAATCATTTATCGAACACATTAAACTGGCATGTACAAAAGGGTTTCGAAATTAAACCCTGTTAGCAGACATTCTCATCAGATAACTGATAACCCTAGCATTGGCTCAACACACAGATATTTAACAAACTAACTATTACATTAATTGACAAATGGCCAAATTTTTCCTCTTCGGTGTGCGTTTTCCCCAGTATCAAAACTTTATTTGCCTATGGAAAATAGTTTCAACAACTTGTAACTGATAACCAGTATTTGGAGTAAATTTTGGCTGCATAGATAGATGATTGACAAAGCTAACTCTAATTGACAAGTGGCCAAATGTGCATTTTTTCAAGTATCAAAACCTTATTTGCCTACAGGAAGAAGGTTTCAACTACTTGTAGCATGTTGCTGATATTCGCAACCACATGTAACTGATAACCAGTTTTTATGGTAAATCTTGGCTGAATACACAGATTTTATGCCAAGCTATAGCTTCAATTGACATTGGCCAAATTTCTTAGTAAAAAGAGATATTGGAACTGACTGTTATTATCTAGATGAACAGCAAGATAAAATTGTCTTATAAATATATCTATAGCTTCAATTGACATTGGCCAAATTTCTTAGTAAAAAGAGATATTGGAACTGACTGTTATTATCTAGATGAAC
>JAOBAT010096658.1:2741-16640 GCA_026413305.1 Hydrozoanthus tunicans | reverse complement strand
GAGGATCTGCTGTTATTATTACGGGCGTGTTTGAGTGAGGTTGGGGTGGGGGAGAGAGAGAGGGGTACCAAACGCTGCAGGCATAAAAAACATTCTTCTGAGCCAAATTTGGTGTTTGGCTCAGACAGCCATAGCATCGGCTCCATCGGCCAACACAGTTTAGTTCGACTCATAAAAAGTTTGGCCTTTGTTCCAAGCTTGTTGCCTTAGTACACCAAACACCACTATCATGAAGCTAACACGACAATCAAGAGTTTGAATTTTTGTAAATGTAAACTATAGCAGCGAATACTGTACCAGTTAGTGAGCGAGGAATGTTGACGGTAAAAGGCTCTGTACCCCAAAGTCTTGCCAGGAGGTAGTCTTTATTACCTTTCACTCGTGTATTGAATTGACTCTTTCCCTGGGCTGTACCTACCGTTTATAGATAAAACACATACACTTAACAAATTTTGACCCAGATTTTTTCCCCTTCCGGTTGATGCCCTCTCTTCCCGCACATATAATGTCCTCTTTTTCCTCGAATACCATTTCCCCACTCATTGATAACCTCCCTTCCTCTCCCCTTAGATGTCCTCCCCTTCCAGATACCCCTTTTCTCTTTCCTCGGATAACCCATCTCCTCTCCCCTCGGATGCTTTTCCCTCTGGATACCCCTTTCCTGTTCTCTTTGATACTCTCTCTCTCTGGGTTATCGTACACCTCATTGCCATGTTCTGCTCATGAATCTACAAGCATAATTCGTTTGTGAAAAGAGCCATGGCAGTTTTGACAATGGAAGTAAGTTTTAGTGCATACACAACCCCTTCAACTGATCTGAACTTGGTTGTGCGTGGTGAACATTTCGATCCCTTGATCAATACTTAAACCCCATATTACGTCTTACCCTCACCACAACCCCTTACGACTCTTTTTCGTTGTCTTCATACCTACGATAAACCATTCGTCAGGCGGATCCCTCACTCCGTTACACAGTGTATAATCCAGCATTATCTCCACAGTATAAACACCAGCCTCTAAAACAAGGAAAAGTACTTCGTATGTTCCATTCCTATGATCAAGAACAGTCGGCGCAATGGCTGATGGTCCAATCATATGCACCCTCCAAGCATCACCACCTATTGTCTTTTTTATTCCGGCACTGGTCTGGGATTGAATGCTAAACTTGCTGAACTCACCAGCAGGTCGAATATCAAACATTGAGATGTAACTACTTAAAGGGTCTGTTGCATTTTCCTCACCCCACCCCTCCTTAGTTTTTCCCCAAGCCATGTTGTCTTTACATGGAGCATGGAATGATCACCAGTCGACACGTGCTCGCCTCTCTCGACACCAATCTGTGATGAAGCGCTCCTCTTTTGAGGGCTCCTTGTGCTTGTAAAAAAGTGAGCCTGTGCGACACAGCCCGTTGTCGAGGCAAGTCCACACCATATCTCCGAAGTCAGACGAGCTCAGTATTATGTAAGTTAACACGGAGAAAAACAGAAAGGAAATGAAGCGCTTGCAAAGTCTTTGGTGAGAAGCCACGGTGGAAACAATGATTTGGTTATGCATTAATATTGGGCGCAATTGTGGATCTAAGAAAGAAATTCATAGAAAGAAACAAGTGTTAGGTTAAAAGTAAATTTAGCACCTGTCTCTTTTCAGTTTGAATTAGTTAACAGAAGAAAGGCAGAACTCTCATTATTTTTAAGGAGGAGGGGGACAAAATAACTTTTATGTTTTTGTTTTTGCAGTTGTTTTTAAACAGAACCTATTGTCAGTTTTGCGATGTGTTTTTATACAATGAGTTTGAATGTTTCATTGAGATGTTAAGGCGCACATTACTTACATAACAATCTACAAATATAAATATAAAAATAAATATATTGTAAAATAAACACGTTTGTAACAGCATTTAATATGAACTGTTGAATAAAGTGCAAACTTTATGTTTCCTAATTTTGGCCATGGTTCCTTCATAAAATTAAAAGCTACAGCTTGTTCAACAAAATAGACAGAAAAAATGAATTGAATACTAGCTTTCTCCTCTGCAAGCATTGTACTATCGTAAACGCTTCCAAATGAGTTATCCAAGTTTCCTGCACAGCGGTTTCACCAAAATTTCAAAATGGCGTCGCCAACCACAGAACTGTTTTTAGTTCTCTTTTACAACTTCATTCTTAATAAAGGCTAGCTATTACTGGGTCTAAATATTTTTGAAACGTCACGTAAAGTTTGCAATGATAGAGTGTTTTCTATATACTGTTTAAGGCTTTAGCTTCAAGCTTCGTTCGACATTTGGCTGTCTATGAACTGAAACGAACGACAGAAATATAAATACTACAAGATGAAGATAACGAACAAACTGCACTTAAATCGTACAATTAAAAACTATACAAACCTTACACAATATTTTTTTCTCTCTCTGTATTTGTAGGCTAGAGTTTTCATTAGTGGTTCTCATGTTTTTTGTCCTTCCTCGACCATGTTTTCCCCGTGTATCTAATTTGCGTATTGATTGACAATGATCAGCATTGTGTGACACGGGTACCAGAAATGTTTATATCAAAATTTTGAAATCGACTGTTTAAGTGATTATACTATCTTAACATGAATGTTTTCTACAACAAAAAATTTTGAATTAAAAATATAAAGCTTTAATGATTACTCAACGCTTTTTCAGACTGTAGCGCAAAAACTTTGTGGCTCAATTTAACTTGCATCGATTGAGAAAAAATGACCACCACAAAACGTAGCCTTATAAGAATAAAATAACTTTTACACTACATCTTATGCATGTACAAGCGGAACTTTTTATTTAAGAAAGCAACAGTGTCCCGCCGGGAATCAACTTATGGATTTATTTCGTATTTGTTGTTACAGAGCGAGAATGTAATGCAATTAGATGATGAAAATTGTCTTGTGTTGGGATTTTATGTTGCTTGACTGACAGTGTGCTGTTTCAATCTTTGGAAGTTCATCGCTTCTTTAAGTGTATGATTGTCTAATGTAAAGTTACGAACGAATGTCTAAACCCCAGATCGAACTAAGAGTCCAGAAATTGAGTTTATATCATAACAAAGTCTATAGACAAGAAAGAGATGACTTTATTCAGGTAAAAATGCCGTTGAACAAGGCCTTTTGTTACAACTAACTAGTATTTCATTTTGCGTTTTTCAGCGATTTTAAGATCTAAACTGGCAATTTGATCTCTGAAGTCCTCCGTGTCCTGTATCTTCGAGATGGCAACTTTCTAGGTTGACAAATATATATATTAATGCTTCTTAAATTATACCAGCTGTTTTGTCAGTTATCAGTGAATCTGTTAGCAAATTACCTGTCTTCTACCCGTTTTTGATTCACTAGCTAGATGCTCTCAGATTTTAAGGACACAAAAACATGGATTGAAATACGCTGGGAAACATGCTTCTCTGCCTTTTCTGTCCTTAAAGTATAACAAGATTTTCAGGTAACATCCGAGAGTCCCAGGTGGTTTAATTTGAGTCCTAATGAAAACGATTTTAACAGAGCATAAGACAATGGGTAAACCAGTAAATAACAGACGAAATTTCAAGAAACTCTCTTTATATGTTTTTATGTTGCTGTTGTTGCTTTTCCTTATAGCTTACAGACTAAAAGTCACCGCTGAATTGCTTATAAGTAAAACAAGAGAAATTGAATCGCCAATACAAACTACGGTGCCTAAGCTGTTTTCAATGAGAAGTTTTCAGAAAGAATGGTGCAATGTAGAGAACGCCAGGAGAGACTGGAAACAACTTTTGAAATCATGTGTCAACAACACATTTTGGAGAGAAAGGTTTCCAAGTTACGATTCACTGAGCACGGATCCAGACAAGAGTTTTATAGATATATGGGATGTAAAACCTGCTGGCCAGTTTAGCAGGCTCAGGATTTGTTCACAAACAAGAAGTGGAAAACCAAAATTTTCAGGGGGAGACGCGTGGCGAGTGCATCTTCAAGGACCATCGTTCATTGCGCCAACTGTCATCGACCAAAACAACGGAAGTTATGACGTAATATTTGTTGCAATGGTTTCTGGGAAATACAAGGCAGAGGTCATGCTGGATTATTCTTTGTGTGATGGGTTAAGAAATCCTCCGGGCGACTGGTTCGTCAAAGGTAGAAGTTTTTATTTAATGTTCATAAATACATGCACGAGTGTGGTTTCTTGTTTTTTTAAGAACTATGTTACTATGGTTTCTTAAAATTACGACTTGTTACAAACACCTTGGTTTCCGATCTTGACAACTTAAATAGCGCAAAGCATGCAGTCAACAGGGCGTCCTAGACCATAGGACTTTCCCAAAGCTACTTTGCACACGCTTTAATTGAAGCTTGCTTTGTTTCTATCGTGCTTTTTAGGGAACGCTCAAGGGAAAAATCAGTTCCAAGGAGTCCTGGGAAGGGACAATCCTTACATCCTCAAACCACTATGGGGAGGTTCACCTATAGAAATCGTTATTCCGTCTTCGCTAAACACCACCGTTTCATTGACAGACAGTAATTCAACTTACGCTGACCAAAACTGCTTTAGAAGGTCATGCAATGGTAG
The DNA here is from genome assembly GCA_026413305.1 of Hydrozoanthus tunicans. NCBI lineage: Eukaryota > Metazoa > Cnidaria > Anthozoa > Zoantharia > Hydrozoanthidae > Hydrozoanthus > Hydrozoanthus tunicans. Next base: position 12,085 of record JAOBAT010096658.1, on the reverse strand, counting down.
TTGCAGCTATCTATGGACCGGTTTTGGAACTTGGATAGATGGTTCTTGGAAACCTAGTTTTGAAGGTGAATCAAGCAAGGAAGATAACCTGTAGATTATCTTCAAGTAAAAAGAAAGCATCCCGTTCGTGTTTCATGGTAGTTAGCAGTTCCTTACAAGATTTTTCTCTCTCTTTTCTATGAAAGTTCAAGGATGAATTAAAATACAAAACAAACATCTTAATGGCCGATCGAGGCCAGGTCTGTCCAACTTCGTCCCCAAGGAGAAAGCTCTGGGGAGGGAGTTAAGGTCTGTCTGAACATCAAATCAATGTTAGGAGATTTGAGCCAACACATGATAAAGATTTTTGTTACCTCTTTAATAAGTCTTGTCTGTGGGAATCGTTTGCCCGAGCTAGGTCTTTCATTGTGCTACAGACCGAGCGAAGTGAGGTCTGTACTGAAGTCACCGAGGGCAAAATATTCTCCCGGACAAACCCGCAAACGAGGTTATCAAGATTTATATGATATAAGCACGGCTCAAAGATTCTAACATTATTTTGATTTTTTGAGGTCTGTGCAGCAAGTTTGAGCCAATCAGTCGGCACGGCACGGTGATTGATCTAAAATCAGTAATGCCATATAATAAAATGTAATTAATGCAACACAGCACACTTAAAACACATTATAAAAAACCTCAGCGTAGTTTAGTTATAAAATACAATAATTTTTCGGCTTCAGTACATTGCAGACAAAAGTTCGAAACAAAAATAAATAGTAGATCTATGCGTTAGACAAAATAATCTGAAATTATACGCATACTACAGTAACTAAAAATGAAACATTTCAAATAACTATTAAATAATTTTAGTCGAACACAATTTATGCCTTGCGGCGGCTTTTTGGAAAACATTGCTTAGTCCTTTTGTTTTCTTATTCATCTGACACTATTTTCTCATACGAGAGACTTTTGATAATTATTTAGCATTAACTTTTGAATTTGTATTATTAAAATTATTAAATTGTATGTCAAGCAGAAAATCCAAGACAACGATGGCCACACCAGAGGGAAGGCCTTCTCTGGTTTTATGGTGACTCATCTTCCAAAAAGCTCTACAATTCTCTTAAGAACACTCCACTGTGTACAGAATTGTTCAAACGTTGCGCTTATAGCTACTACTTATAGCTATTATCAACTGGAAAACTACAACTTTACTTTGAAGCGATTCATCAAGGAGGACCTCGCGTACGCTAAAACACGAGTTGACAACTTGGATTTTAATGTCAGCCGAGTTTTGAACGAGATTAACCAGGTACTTCGTCATCCCGAGATGGACGACAAAAGCGTGGTGATTTTGAACTGTGGACTTCATTTCGTGGAAAATACAAACTTCTCCAATTATCAAAGGCTAATAGATGGAATTGTTGCATTAATTGACAAAGATGGAAGTGCTCTAAAAGGAATCAGTGAAAGAGCTTTCAAAGGAAGGTTTATCTGGAAGTCAACAACCGCAATAAACAGACAGAAATACATGGCCAACCATCTACACTCGAGACGTTTTCTCACGTACCAGGTACTGACTGTTATTAGAAACAAAACAACTTTATGTTTTTGTTAAAAGGTATTGGAGCCTGTTTCCAAAATTTTTTGATATGTTTAAAAATGTAAGTTTTGGATTTCAAAAATGTATTTTTTAAAACCGTTCATTTACTAATGTCCTGCAAAACGAGTTACAACGGAAATACTAGGCAGTCCCATGGAGGCCGTTATGTTGCTGTGACGTCTGACGTCACAACGACAAACGACGGTTGGCTAGCAAAGAAATAAACGCTTTTTATTAAATCGTTATTGTTCTTAATCTTTTGGATAATTTTACAATAAATGAAAGCAACAAAACAGTCCGAACAAGGTGCTAGAGCTGACTTTTTTTGACACTTTCACGTTGTCACGTCAGACGTCAGTGCAACGTGGCAGCCTCCGTGTGATTAAATAGTGCTTACTCATTGTTGCAGTATATTATTAAACGAATGATTTTAAAAAAGTAGATTTTTAGAATCTCAAACTGATGTTTCTAAACATATAAGTAATTAGTTTACTTCAGGTTGGGAGTGCTAGTTCCCTTTAAATGATTTGACAAAAACGCTGTTTGTTAATTATGCCGGCCGTGCAGACGAGGTCAAACACGGCTGTAACAGCTCTCCACGGCTGCTAGCTCTCAAAATAATTTTACGTTCCAATATAGGCTTAGTTTCTTCTCACCCGTGGGGCCTTAGTGCCATTTTACTGGCTGTCTCTATATCATTAACATGTAGGTTCAACAGTACTAATTATTAGGGTTCAGTACAGGCTTAGTTCCTTCTGACCGGTGAGGCCTTTGCGACATTTTACTGACTGTCTCTATATCATTAGCACGGAAGGGAAACACTCCAGATCCCACAAGCACAACGCTAACAATTTTGTTCTGGTCCAATACTATAACCTTACAAATAGTGTTGTTATACACAGAAGAAGAATTAAAGACGATAGTAGTATAGATCTATACCCTTCTTGAAAGTAGAACGTTAAACTAACCCTGTTTCTTTATTTTAGCGTATTTTGCTGTACAATGCTTATGCAACAGATGCGATGTGCAAAGCTGGAGTAGATATTCTCGATGTGTATCCGCTGACCGACTCGTATCCGGAAGGAACAGGAAGTGAGGAGTTTCCTTATGATCCCGTACACTACAAGGATTCTGTCTTTGATCCAGTAAAGCAATTTTTGGAGCGTTATTTTAGCTAACCTGTAAGTGCATTATAAGTTATGATGGACGTGATTCAGCTAGTTAGTTTGGAAACCTACAAAGAAGAAACTAGTAAAGGCACGTTTGAAGCAAACGCAGACACAGACGCAAGAAAATGAAAAAATCCTTTTCTTGTATTGAAAGGGTTGGGTTGGAGGGAAAGGGTCAGTTGTCAGTCTGTATGCGCACACCTTGTGTTCGCTTTTATTTCGCAGATTTCCAAGTGTGAATGTCCTTTCTTCTGTGTTTGCGCATCAAGTGTAAACAAGCCTAAACGACAAGCCTTCGATTCAGGGCCAGACTCCCCTATTCTGCTCCGACAAAAGATTGAACACAGAACTTTTAGACTTCCGGTGGCGATACACTTGATTTAAAACAATCCACTTTTGAGTTGATCGCAAGCAAGGTAGCCCAGGCAAGTTTATTCTGAGAAGCTTTAAAACTCGGTCTTTGGCTGCTTTTACCTACAATGCCTTTAGATGCACTCTCTAACTAGCCCCCGTTGCAGACGCTTTTGAGATGATAGGGGACTGAAACGTACACAACAGACCTCTCCAACGGAGACTCCGCTGAGTCCAGAAATCGCCGTTAGCGGTAAAGAAACGTGTGCATAACTCGGGCGTGGTTTGAAGAAAGCAGTGTGGATGAGAGTCATGCATGCACTAGCCTCCAATAAAGCACATAGGACAAAGTTCAGTGATATTGGTCAGGACGAAACGTCCTCAGTTCGCAAACATTTTATACCAAAAAGTATTATTTAAAGGGGATACGATGTTGCAAATTGTTCGGGAGAATCTAACGTTCAATATATTAGCATCCTCGTATTTCCGACGGCAAAAGCTCTCACCTGTCAACAGAGGTAATGTGCTAACTAGCCCGCCGACACACAGAACAGTGTGTGCGGAATTCATTATGCAAGAAGAATTGGCAAATTAAAAATTTTTTTTTCACTTGATATCCTTTAAAATACACCTTACAACAATAATGAACTAACGTGTTAAGGTTAAGAAACCGCTTTATTCCTCCGTTTTGCCAGAATTGAAGGACCTCTAAAGATCATTGAAAAATGAAAGAGACGAAATTTGTTATGCGTAATTCCCAATCCTATCTTAGGCCATAGCGAATTGGGAGGATGGGGGTATTTAAAGACTCCGCACCGCTTTCTAACACAGACTTTTAATTTAGCATTAAACATTTTAGAATTCTCTTCGGCAAGCTAGATATAACGGGATTCGTGAGGTCTTGTAATAGTAATGCGCCTTAAGTTATGGGAAAACTTAAGAGGAGAGTTTCTTTATTGACATTATGTAAATTTAAACTACATTGAGTCGTATTGCATATTTGTATTCCAACATCTGAATACATGCAGTAACAAGGCAGATTTGACGAGGTAGCTTTAAACTTGCCTTGTCAAAGGCTTTTATAGAAATTTCCTGACGAGATCGCTCCGTAGGTTCCACGAGATCCTAAAGTAAGGGACACAAAAAGTGGAGCTCCGTTATTCAGAGCCCAGTTAGTTCCTAATGGATTAGATGAGGACACGCCAGTGCGGTGAAAAGATCTCCCCCAATTTGACAATAGCTGGACTTGTCCGTGAGGTCCGACTTCAACCTGCTCCGGTCTTTCGCCCCCAATGTAGAACAGCTGATCAGGTATTCTGACATACATCCAAGTATCGCCTGTAAGAAAGAAAAAAATATTAATCTACTTAAAATTATAATTTGGACTTGAAATGTAGCAGTGTTTGAGTCAGCCGCCATCTAAATATTGGCTGGTAACTCACTTCAGTCCTCTTGTCAGCCATTTCAAAAAGCGTCACGTGAAGATAAGTAACCTGAGTAGAGAAGCTGAGAAGCAAGCTAGAAATACCATTTGATATGTACTTAATACATAAAACAATTGTTGACTCTATGTAATTATTAATTTTCGTAGGTGTTCGTTCTATACCTTTTTGTTACACCGTAGTTCATTTTTAATTTTTCCCTTGTGATTTACAGTAACTTACGGCAACATTTTTGTGTACGTAATTTTCAACCTTTAAATAAAGAACTATCTCTCTATGTTAATGAACGTTAACCTTTTAGCTACTGTATAGATAGCTTGTATCCCGATTTGTTCTAGGTCTATTTGTAATCTCTATCTTAGCTTGCCCGAACAATAATATTATTGTTTAGGGAAGGTAGAGATTACAAATAGATTTTTGGAACAAATATAATACTGAATAAAACATGTATGTATGTTAATTACCCCTTCGCAAACTTTTCAAAAATACAATTCAGGCTTACGTATGTTTTATACTTGCATGTCTCATCTTCATGCAAGTATTAACAGATTTTGGGCCATGGAGATAAAGAGATATTGATACACTTGAAATAGCTACTGTACCTTGACATCACTTGCTGACACCAGCTCTCACTCTAATCCTGAAATTGGTATCTATGGCCCAACAAAGATCATGGTCTTCTGGTCCACATGACACCCATTTAAAGCCATCGTCCACTTTAGTTCAGCGGAGACCGATAGCAGAATTGAAGGGGTTAAAAGTAGGGGTGAAGCCTCTTGTACCTGCCCTGCAATAAACCGTGTTGTTAGTCGCCACGTACCACACAATTCCTGGCGAACCTGAGTCAATCTGTTTAGCAGGAGCACCGAGAACTGAGATCCATCTGTCACCATTCGCTGATCCTATAACGAGAGTCAACGTTTTTTTAGTGAATCACATTAGCTTCGTTCCGGCATTAATCTCGCATAAAAATCTATATGAAAGGCAATTGCTTGTAAGAAATAGTTAGTTGAGTTCCACCGATACTACCCCCGTTTTATCACTTTCCATTTTAACTTGGGAAATGTGCCCTACTAAGCTACAGACGAATTAAGTGTCGTTGAAAAACAGTTTGTTTAGGCGCTGCACCAGTCAATCAGAGTTGGACACGCTTATACAAGCTTATATTTAACAATCATCCCTCGAGCCCGAATGGGCTAGAAGCTAATAGCCCATGAGGCAGCACAAAAATCAGAAGTAAAAAATCTTTTTCTAAAGCTCTAAAATTAATTTTTTAATGTTTATGACAAATATGATCGCGCGCAATCGCTACTCGTAGGCTATCACTAACAGCCTATGAGTAGCGTAGCCAATCAGAATACAGCATTCATAATAGACCACTAGTATGATTTTACTAAATACATTTATCCTATACCTTGAAAAATACAGCCAATCAGAGGCCAGGATTGCCGTTGCCTATTCTGCGATACGCAACAGATAATATTCCACTCAACCTTTCCGTCAGGACTTGCTGCATGCATGCACCGATAAAATTCAGAAACGGCGGTAAAATTTGTGCGCGCGTCAAAAATGGCGCCAAAATGTTGTTACGAGGTGAGCATTTTGGGCAAATAAATTTCATTGCAAGCCATATTTGTGTTATATTGCTAACGGTCTTGCATGTATTTAATTCATTGTTTTTAATCAGATTTCCATTTGTTTAGCTTTTTTTCTAGGGGTGCGCGCTCACAGCTAGCATATCATTAATATTTTATGCATTTTTTGTATTTTTCAAGACATGGGATAAATGGCAGGGCCGAATTAGAGAGATTCCCCGTGAAAATATTTGTCGATAAGCTAATCCTCCGATATATTTTAATCACTGAATGGGTTTACCTGATAACACGCTTGCAAAACAAGCTTTTCTAATTTCGAAGTATTTACATAACCAAAGAAAGAAATGTTACAACTCCAAACCACATGAACTTCTAGAAACGCATAACAAATATGTTAATGATCGAAACAAGCTTGAAACTCAACATATAATATCGAATCTTACTCTTACGAAACATGTAAAATCAATGAAATCAAAATATGTTAAAATATAGGATAATGCAATTCTTCACTTAAGAAAACTTGAGTTTTATCGTACCTTTAAAGGAAATTATGAACAAGAACACTTTGTCTACTTAGAATCAATTCGAGACTTTAATGAGCGAAGAAGCTTAACAAAATTTAGAATAAGTAACGAAAAGTTAGCATTTTGAACCGGAAGGCATAATAAGATACCATTTGCTCATGATGAGAGAATTTGTGCCGTTTTTGTCCTTTAAGAGAAGTTGAAGCGGAAAAACATATGGTTTTAAATTGTCCTTCAAACAGAAAAACATGAGTATTATCAATTCTAATTCTGTTCATGAATAACTCAGTTACCTCCAACGATGGCTCAATCATCATATACCCTCTCAAAGTTCACACATGAATGCTTTAAGGAGTGAGAGACCAAGTTAAAAGAAATAATCACGCAATGAGTTATGTTTTAGTTTACGTTAATTGTAGTTTAATTCATACTACTTAATTGTTTTTGTTAACATATCAATGTCTTTGAATATACATTAATGGCTTTAACACTTTTGTAATTTACCAAAGAGTATCGTTTGGCGATTTTGTTACTGTATTTAAAACACGGTCATGCGAATAAAGCTATCTGAACCTATCTATCTACTTTAAACTCTACTTAGCCTTTGACTAAGAAACTTGCCATAGCTTCCAGCCCGATAGTATACTCTGTGACAGTTAGTGACCAGCCATATACCACTGCTGCCTGCTGTCACATGTAGGGCGGTTTTTCCATATGGCAACTGAACTGGCACCATTGTTCTATCGTCGAATCTAATCTTTTTCAAATTCCCAAATATATCAACCATCACTATGACATACGTGAGACCGCTATCGATTTGCTTGCAGCCATGAATTCCTTTTAGAACCTCCCATCTGCATGGAAAAACAAGGTTTTACTCAGATCTCCATCTTATTTCTAGAACTGATGCGTAGCAACAAAACTATATATACATTTCGTAGCTGCAACTTGAGTAACATGCAGTAAATACAGTAGTAGTAAATGTAGTAAAAGTAGTAGTAGTAGTAGTAGTAGTAGTAGTAGTAGTAGTAGTAGTAGTAGTAGTAGTAGTAGTAGTAGTAGTAGTAGTAATAGTAGTAGTAGTAGTAGTAGTAGAGTAGAAGTAGTAGTAGTAATAGCTGTAGCAGTAGCAGTAGTATTAGCGGTATAGTAGTAGCAGCATCATTGCTGGTGTTGAACTCAGTATAAAGTAAAAATAATTTAGTTTTTTTCATTTTCCTTCCTCGCCTCCAAAGACTGTTTTATATAATAAAGAAATCACAGTATAAAAAAGAAAGCACTTGAGTTACTAACCCTCCCTGTGCAACCGCTGCTAACATCCCCAGGAGAGCAAACAGAGAAACAGCCGATTTGGCCATCTCTAATCTGTCAAGTTAGGCCAAAACAATTTAAAGTTAACAAGTTTCATAACAACTAACACTTTTAGTTACAATACCTGAAGAAAATGTGTAGCTGAACAAAATATTTTGCAATTCAGGTAGTGTCTGAAGTTAAAGAAGTATATCTTTAGAACACTTTGTATACTAACCGAGAGAGCAAATTAGTTTTTAACGTTACCAACCTAAAACTTGTGTTTCGTCTTCTTCAAATAGTTGTTGTTAGGAGTTTTACCTAAACCCAGCCGTAGCACAAAGCAAATGACAAACCCTGATCTTGTTGGTCCTGTATAAATAGCCGCGGAGCTATAATTAAGGCTAGGAGAGGACGTATTTTAAAGCTTTCGTAGGGCCACCTCTAAGATTAATTTGCTTTTTAGTGTTTAATTGATTAAAATGTTCTCATCTTCAGCTAAAATAGTCTAATTGCGTTGTCAATTTGATAGTATGTTGAAAACTAATTTTCAAATAGTGACCCAAAGGAAGGCATTTAACAGAACTAATGAAATAATTAAGCAGGCTATAAGATGAATTTTCTTTTTTTTTGTCATGAAAACAAAAAAAATGGTAAAAGTTTAAGTGTTAGTGTTACTCTAAAGTTTGATCATAGTCTATGAAAATCTCGCTACCGCTTAATGTGTTTCTATCTTATTGTAGTTTAAAGTATGTCTTCGTTAGTTACTGAACTAACACTGACTGCCGATAATTTCTAAGATTTTTATATGAATGACGTTGAAATTCGCTGCAGATTTTTATTCCGTATGGGAAGAAAAAATTGACGTAAGTCTATTAAATGACGATAATAACTGGCCGCTGGTACTGTTTTGTCTCCTTTGGTGCAGATAATTTCAAATGGCATCAGTTTTTAACAGCACAGTTAGATTACAAATGCCGTAATTATGCTAGAACAAGTATCTAATTTTTGTGGGAATTTCTCAAAGCAAATGACAAACCCTGATCTTGTCAGTCCTGTATAAAGAGCCGCGGAGCTATAATTAAGGCTATGAGAGGCTTTCGTAGTGCCATCTCTAAGATTAGTTTGCTTTTTAGTGTTTAATTGATTAAAATAGTCTTATTTCGTTGTTAATTGGATAGTATGTTTAAAACAAATTTTCAAATAGTGACGCAAAGGAAGGTATTTAACAGAACTAATGAAATTATTAAGCAGGCTATAAGATACATTTTTTTTCTTATGATAACAAAAAAAAATGGTAAAAGTTTAAGTGTGAGTGTTACTCTAAAGTTTGATCATAGTCTATGAAAATCTCGCTACCGCTTAATGTGTTTCTATCTTATTGTAGTTTA